>ML779732.1:66990-79889 GCA_009831015.1 Picea engelmannii
AAAGATACTTTAAGGCTTCTTTTCAAAGAAGACTTCTTCTAAAGTCAAACTGAACACATGATTCTTTTCATAGCTGCCACTATTGATGGGAACATGGATATATACTTCATCATCTTCAATGGATAATATTATTTAGGATTAGCTCCCTCATAATCCTTGCTTTATGCATGAATGCATTCTCTTCTTTTGGAATTATATAATCGGATCCCTCCATGTAATAGAGTCCACGCTTCCGTCTACATCCTTATTGCCTTATGCAAAGTGTCACAAGTCTTTTTCCAATTTCCTCTTTATTGTCGAATTCTTTCTGTCTTTACTTATTCTAGGTTTCTTTGAGATTGATTCTTACATGTGTTACTTATGTAATAAACTCCACATGAATTCTTACCCGGGGTTGTTGATGTACTTCATCCTTTCATGTGTATTGCTTGTCTTGTAGTCATTGTGATAGAAATCCTTATCTTGTTGTTTCTTCCATAGATATAGTTTCTATTATCTTCTAAGGAATAGATATGCAAGATATGTACAGAAAACATGGTATGTACAAGGACTATGAAGAGTATTGTTACCTTGTCTTAGAAGAAGAAGTTTGTTTTTTTCTGATTGGCTTTCTTTGAGGGTTCCCTTTCTTCGGCAACCGATGCTTCGTGTGTTTACTTCCTTTTCTTTAGCTTGGGACAAACATTCTTGTAGTGACCATATTTTTGGCAATTGAAGCATTGTATTTTTGACATATCTTTCTCTTGATTTGGTTTCTTCTTGGAGACAAACTTCTTTTTTTTCTTGAAATTCTTGAACTTTGTTGTGAAGGCTTGATCATCATATTTTTTGGGGGGTTTCTCTTTTGCATTGATCCTTGATTATTCTTGTGCACAACAAGTCTAAATTTATTCAAATATGGGATACTCCTTCCTTGTGTTCATGCTTGAGGAAAATGCATCCCGTGTCTTGGGAAGACCATTGAGTACTATATTTACCAGTGACTTCTCTGAAATGATCTCTTCAATGGATTGTAGTTGATCTCTCAACTAAGATATTCTCACAAAGTATGATGTTATGCTGTCATCATCATTCATCTTCATGTCATGGAGCTCATTCTTCAGAATCATTACCTATCCAATGTTTCTGACTCAAAAGAGGTTTATTAGGGAATAATACATCTAGATGAGTCAAGATGAGAGATGTAGGGTATCAAGTGGTATTTTATAGAGTCCACTATGATACTCATGGCATTGATGTCACTGTCTTTGAACTTCTCCAAAGTTGCAACGTTCTGAGGTTCCTTCTATTTTCCTTATTCAAACTCTAGTTCCACGATCTTTCCTTTCACGATATCCAACACTTTATTCTTGGCAAGGATGAGGTCAATCCTTGTCTTCCACGCTATAAAGTTAGAATCCCCTTCTAACTTTTTTTTTGACTTCATAGAGTAAGTCATAATTTCTTTGACTTGGTCAACCCTTGATTTTGACCAAAAACTCAAACTTGACGTCTTAGCTTGCTGAGAGTACCAGGAGATGCGCTAGGCTAGGACGCACTAGCCTATCCAGAAATTAGGTCAATATCTTCACTTAAAGTGCCTCAATGAGAGGGTTAGGTTTTCATTGCTGCAACAAAGACTGGCTGCAACTGTAACTGTAACTGTAACTGAGCAAATCCTCCCAATCTATCTTCCAATGGTTAGACTGTCTGAAGATAGCATGGGCACATAACTTGTTAGAATATGATGGATGTGCTCATTTAACCATAGACAATATAGCAATATTGTCACCCAATCATAGGTCAAAGCCACCCTCGAGCACCTTAACCTTGACAGAGAATCATTTTGGAAGCAAACCCTAGGCTAGATAACTAAACAAGATAGCGCACCAAGAAAGAATAACAGAAATTGATCAGAGAGTCCAACCCAAAAAAATCCGAGAATACAGATTGCAGAATTGCCAACAATAGTTTCTCTTAGGACTTGCGCACAAATAGGTCAACTGCAGTGTGCACAAGTGTGCTTCTGCAGGTCTAAGAATACTGGCTAAAATGACGACTGGCCTCCTGTATTTATATTGTTTTCTGCCAGACTGCATGGGCCGACTTCACATTCTGGGTGCTAATTACTTAGTATATAACATTTCCTTTTAGCCGATTTCTTCTCTTGGGGGCTAATAACCTAATAAAAGTTATTCTCTTGAGCCAACTTGTCTTCTAGGGTTATTAGCCAACTAATTAGGGTTTCTTCTTGCTTCCTGGAATATTCTATTCTCATCAGGGTTACACATGGAGGTAAATACCTCCCGTAGCTACCATAATATCAACAATAACATCGCAATGTGACGAACATATAGGGACATTGAAATCTCATGAACATTTACGAACGTCGTAATTCGACGAACATAGAATTTTTATAACAATGTGACAAACATAAATGGACATCACAATGTAACAAACATATGTATATCATTGCAATGCGACAAATATATCTTCACGTTGCAATGTGGTGCACACGTCCCGATGTCACATTATGATAGGAATTTCTAAATGTTCCAATGGGACAAACACAACACATTGTCACAATGTGATGTATGCAACTCAGTGTGCCAATGTGACAAACAAAAAACAATATTGAAATGAGACAAACATTTCCCGGCGTCGCAATGTCACGAACATAACCCACTTTCGAACTGTGACAAACCTATTCCAACACCATAATGTGAGAAACAAAAACCCTTCGTCATAATGTGAGAAACAAAAACCCTTCGTTATAATGTGAGAAACAAAAACCCTTCTTCATTATATTAGTTATTTGATTACATTTATTATACAAGAAAAAAACATTATTAATATTAATTATTAATATATTATTACATTATATTAAGAAAAAGACAATATCAATATTAATTATTAATATTTGATTTAAGAAAAATACATTATTATTATATCAAGAAAAATATATTATATAATTATTTGATTACGTTTATTATATTAAAAAAATACATTACATTTATTATTTGATTACAAAAGATATTAATACATAATATCAAGAAAAATAAATTATATGAATAAGAGAGTCTTATATCAAGAAAAATACATTATATAATTAATATTTGATTTAAGAAAAAAACATTATTATTATATGAGTCAAAACTTCTTATCTTTTTCACAAAAGAAAAACTTAGTTAGATTTGTTTTTAAAACTTTGCTAAAACTTCCTTTTCATAATGTGTCAAACACAAACCAACCTTGTGATGTGATGAACATGCCCCCAAATTTGCAATCTGATGAACAAAATTGGACGTTACAACGTGACGAACATAGTAATTTTCCATTGTATCAAACATAGTAATGTCACACATTGATGAGAAAAGTAACGTTGGAATCTAACGAACATAGTTATGTTGCAATATACTGAACATAGTAACATGGAAATTTGATGAAAAAAACTTGACATCATAATGTGACAAACGCAGACATGTCGTCATAATGTGGATTATAAGGTTGCAATGTGTCACAATCTGTTGAACATAGTAACGTGGCAATATGATGAACATAAATTGGCATTGCAATGTGATGATCATAGGTATGTCGTCACAATGTGGATCACAACATCAAACTATGACGAACATAAGCAAACATCGCAATGCGTCACGCATCGCCCTCTCGTCGCATTGTGACGAAAATTTCCTCATGTTTCAATGTGACACACATAACCCGACGTCACAATGTGACAAATATTTCCTAACGTTGCAATGTATCAAACATAGTAATGTTGCAATTTATCAAACATAATAATGTCACAATAAGGGACGAACATATAATGTTGCAATGTGATGAACATAGTAACGTCGCAATCTAACAAACATAGTAATGTTGAAATCTACCAAACATACTAACGTCACAATTTGATGAACATAGGCATGTCATCGAAATGAGATGAACATCAACATACGTCGCAATGTGTCACACATCGCCCTATCATCACAATATGGCAAACATTTCTTCACATTTTAATGTGACAGACATATGTCGACATCAAAATGCGAGAAACATTTCCAAACGTCACAATCTGTTGAACATCGTAACGTTGAGATCGACCAAACATAGTAACATCAGAATGTGAAAAACATATATGGTCGTCGTAATGTGACAAAAATATATAGAAGTCGCAATGTGATAAATATTTCCAAACGTTGCAATATGTCGATCATAGTAATGTTGCAATCTACCAAACATAATAACATCGCAAGGTAATGAACCTATGTATACATTGCAATGTGACAGACATTTATGAACGTCCCAATCTGACGAACATAACCTTGTTGTAGCAATGTGACAACATCGGCCTATCATCCCAATGTGACGAATATATCTTCATGTTGCAATGTGGTGCACATATCCTGATGTTGCATTGTGACAGGCATTTCCAAAAGTTGCAATGGGATGAACACAACCCATTGTCACAATGTGATGTACACAACCCAATGTGCTAGCGTGACAAACATAGACCGATATTGCAATGAGACGAACATTTCTCGACGTCGCAATGTGACGAACATAACCCACTGTCAAACTGTGACAAACCTATTCCAACACCATAATGTGAGAAACAAGAACCCATCATCGTAATTTGATAAACATAACCTTACGATGTCATTTGACGAAGAAAATTTGATGTCACAATGTGACGAACAAAACCTGATGTCACAATGTGTCAAACAAAACATGATCAACATTGCAATGCAGTAGTTCCATAGTAAACTATGGTTAAACATAATCAATATGGCCCACTATAATTATATCCACATGGTCAATGAAGGTTATCCATGGGCATGGTCAACCATAATAAACTCCGACCAACCATAGCCAACCATGGTCATGGTCAACCACACTCAACCATGGTGAAGGACAACCGTGATCAACCATAAGCAACCTTTCCTTTCCAAATCCAACCAACATCTACCAAAGTTAACCATCATTGTGGTCAACCATTATAAACCATGGTCATGGTCAGCCATAGTCAACCACAGTCATTGTCAATTAAGGTATTAATGTATTACTACTTTAATAATGTATTTATTAAGGTATTAATACTTTTAAAATGCGTTTATTAATGTATTGTTATTGTTATAGTGTATTATTTGTGTATTAATAATTTAATATGTTACACTATACATTAATGTATTACAAATTTAATTTTTACATTAATGTATTAAAAGTCAATGTATTACTACTTTATTAAAGTATTATTAATGTATTACTTCATCACTTTATTAATTAATTAATGTATTAATATTAATATTTTAATGTATTAATGTCATTCATAGTCATAACCATAAGAAACCATGATCATGGTCAACTATATTCAACCACAATCATTTTCAATAAATATATTAATGTATTAATCAATTAATAATGTATTATTACTTTAATAATGTATTATAATGTATTACTTTATTAGTGTATTAATACTTTAACAATGTATTAGATAATAATGTATTAATGTATTGATTAATTAATAAATTACATTATTAATGTATTAATACTTTAATATGCTACATTATGCATAATGCATTAATACTTTAATTTATACATTACAATAATGTAATAATGTAGTGTTAATGTATTAACGTTTTACAACAGATTAAGATCAATATATTACTACTTTATTAATGTATTATTTTATTACTCTATTAATTTATTAGCAATGTATTATTACTTTAATAACAATACATTAAATATATTAGCAATGTATTACTTTAATGTATTACTTTAAATATATTAATGTATTAATAATTTAATAATGTATTTTTTAATGTATTATTACTTTAATAATGTATTACTTTATTAGTGTATTAATATTTTAACAATGTATTAGCTAATAATGTATTAATGTATTGATTAATTAATAAATTACATTATTAATACTTTAATATGTTACATTATGTATAATGTATTAATACTTTAATTTTACATTAGAGTAATGCAATAATGTAGTGTTAATGCATTAATACTTTAATATTGTATTACTTTATTAATGTATTGATAATGTATTACTACTTTATTAATGTATTACTTTATTACTCTATTAATATATTAACAATGTATTAATGTATGAATTAATTAATGCATTAAATAAATTATTAATGTATCAATCATTTAATATCATTTAATATGGTACTTTATATATATATATATATATATATATATATATATATATATATATATATATAAAATGTATTAATCATTTATTCAATGTATAATTAATGTATTAATACATTATTAATGTAATAATAATTCAATATGTTATATAATAAATTAATGTATTAGTACTTTAATTTATACATTACAATAATGTAATAATGTATTACTAAGGTTAACTCATTACTACTTTATTAATGTACTACTAATGTATTATTTTATTAATGTATTAATATTTTAGTAATATATTTATTAAAGCATTTAATGTATTATTTTACTACTATATTTTTACTTTAACAATGTATTAATTAATAATGTATCAATGTATTAATTAATGATTACATGACATCATTAATTTATCAATTAATTAATACTTTACATTACACACTAATGTAAATTAATACTTTAATTTATACATTACATTTATACATTATTATTATATATTACATTAATGTAATACAATAATAGATCATTAATTTGCATACATCATTACATTAATTATGTTTACTTTAACAATGTATTAATTAATAATATATCAATGTATTAATTAATTAATACCTTACATCATTAATCTATCAATCAATTAATATTTTAAGTTACACACTGATGTAGATTAATACTTTAATTTATGCATTAGTTTTATATATTGCATTAATGTAATACATTAATATATTAATATACCATTTATTTACATACATCATTACATTAATATAATAAGTTAATTATGTATTAATACATTTTTTGTTTGTTTGTTAGTTTGTGGCTTAACAACACGGAGTGACTTAACAACACACTCTATTCACTGTCCTACACCTCAAGGACAATTACATATTAATACATTGATAGTCTTTAATATAATACATTAATTATGAATTAATATAATACATTAATATAACAATGTATTAATATATTAATAATAATAATAATAATAATCTATGTTTAAGGTCACCAACACACCAAATTGGTGTATGAGACCCCCTTGTTTGTGGGACAAGGGACCCCCCTCCGCCCAATGATTTGACTGGTAAAGTCTACGATGGTATACATACCCTACCCCCCTCTGGATTTGAACCTGTGACCTCTTAAGAGGAAACACATGTTTTTAACTATTAGGAGGACCATTAATATAATAATGTATTAATATAATACATTAATTAATGTATTAATATTTTTTTTTAAGTAAAAAGAGAGGTAGATCCTATTATATTAGCTGCCAAAATATACAGATGTGCTTGGGCTGCCAGTTGTGCCACCAAATTAACGGAAACTGACACAACTGACACCCTATTGTATCTATGTCAAAAAAGGGGGGTCCGCCATCTATCCTGCCCGTAGGAAACCAAGGCAAATGGAAACCTAGAGTCTAAACATGCACCAGAGGTATGAAAATAAAACATGTTTAAACCATAATAGTTCCAGAGCCATAGCTCTAACCAAAACTATAATTCTAACTAGAAACATGACCAAAAGCAGTTACTCGGTGGCCTCTAAGGTGGCCATGTTGACATATTCTTCCTGCGTTCCCGCCCTAGCTGGCAGCACGAAAGGTTGTGAACATGTTGGGCATCTCTACCTTGTTGGCACGTTGGAGTAAGCGTCATATAACATATCGATGCGTTGGTTGATGAGGATGGCATGGTGGACTTGGTCCACCACCTATATCCTCAAGTCGAACATCAGCTTCAGGTGCTCCAAGTGGAAGAATGGCGGGTGAACACGCCATTGTTCCTGCATGGTGGATATGGGAGGTGGCACAGGGGTTGTGCCACCCTCCCACAACTTGCCACCCTCCCTCGAATTACCACCCAATCTGGTATCCTCGGCCTCGCCTTTCACTTCTCCACTCTTCTGCTCCATGGCTGCTTCCAGACCCTGTGACCTTGCCTGTTCCTCCTTAGCACTTTCGTTGTCAATGACCGAGATGTGTTCAGCTGCAGATGAAGCCTCCTGAGAATCCAACGCCTCTAGAATCTCCTCTTCGATGTAGCAGGTGGGAAACTCCTCCAGTTGGGCTTCCCTGCTGTTGCAGTCTTGCTGCTCCCCAGTGGTAGCCATTGTGGTCTCCCCCAGGAGGTTGCTTGGAGGCTGCCAATGATCAGGTACAATAAAGATAAGATGTTCCAGAGGATCCTGAATTGGTTCTTCCGGAAAGACCTCCACATATGCCATGGGAGGTGTCCTGAGTCTTCTTGCCCTGCGTGCGAGTTGCGTTCGAGCCATAGGCAGCGCATGTTTGAGCCACTGTTGTATCTTCTGACGTGCAACAAAGGTATACTAGGCGGAGCCACGACGTGGCTTCCCTCTTTCTTTCGGCATGGGGATGTGAAATTCTATGGCTAAAATGACGGTGGTGTTCTTGTATTTGCACCATAGCTCAATATAGTCTGGCTAGTGTGGGCCAAGATCGAAATGGGTGATACCATAGCAAATTTTCTGTGCATTCRGACTACTCACGCGAGGCCAGGCTCCAGTCCATGTGGYCTTACTACACAACATGTCATAATGTATTAATATTAATATTAATACAAATTCTTAATAAATATTTGCATTATTAATGTATTATACATTAATATATTGATACTTTTTTATGCATTGTAGAAAGGTATTAATTAATTAATACATTGGTGTATTTTTACATTATTAATGTTTTCTTACTTTATTTTTATATTTTTACATTTTAGGAATGTATTTATTTTGTTATAATAATAATAAAAAAGTATTTATTTATTTATTTTAGGAATGTATTTATTTTGGATTTGAACTTGTAACCCCTTAAGAGGAAACACATGTTCTTAACCATTAGGCCCACTCAGGTTGTATTACTTTCTTATTAATATATGTAATGTTTTATTAAGATTATTATTAACTTTATTATTATCTTTGTTATTTACTATTTTATTTTTGCTAAATTTATTTATAATCTATAAATTAATTTTTCCATTATTAATATATTATTTTAATAATGTATTTATTTTGTTTTAACTTATGTTATTTCTATTATATTATTTTCTATTTTATAAATAATTTTTATTTAATATTTATTTTATTATTGATAATTAATAATTTAATTATTATTAATTAATAAATACTAATTTCTAATTAATTATTTTTATTAATTAAATAATATTTTTTTATTATTTAATCATTATAAATAATTAATTAATAATTGATTCATATTTAATTATTTTTAATAATGGATTATTATTTAATTATTTTTAATAATTTATTAATAAAATTATTACATATATTTATTATTATTATTTTTAATAAATTATTTAATTAATAATAATATCAATTAAAAATTAATAATTTTATTTTAAATAATAATTTAGTAATTATTAAATAATACTTAATTATTACATTTAAAATGTATAAATGTGTTTATGATTGTGGCATGCATGTAAGAAGTCAATAGCAACAATCACATTTAAGTAAAAAGTGGTCGATATAAATTCATAGACACCATTAGTTTTAAAGGATAAAACATGATGATAATTAATTTATATCAAACACTTTTTACTTAAATATGGTTCTTGCTAGTATACTATATATACTATTCTCAATTAAAGCTTCAACTCTAAGTAATATTTATGACTCCATCTCACACGTTTTAGTTTTATTATGAGAGCTCTATAATATCAGACTATACCTTCTAACAAACTTCAAAAATTAATGATATCCATCCGTTCTTTCTAACAGAAAACAAAAGTGAAATTCAAAATATTCAAGACAAATAAATCATTTTAAAAATTAACGAGCATACCAGCCTTCATTTCGAATTTCATGTAAAAATAAATTTGAATCTTGCCTTTATAGCACTCATAGCTGAATACATAATGGATTAGTTGATCCAGTGATAAACTTACAGGTATTCTGCTATGTGAAAGTAGGATAGCAAGCTGGCTATTAGAAGTTACAGATCGATCAACCAGAGTAGTAACTGTGCCTCCGGCATATTAAGAGTACGACCGTCTGTGTTGCGGCAGAGATTAGGGCTTACAACACCTAGACGATTAACAGATTTTAGTTTTACTTTAAGCGCGACGGACGAAAGATTTGCATTCCTGTTCGTGCACTTGTCATTATTCTCCGTATATCTACGTGTATAGACTAATTATTTATTTTGCACTCATTTGTGCCGTGTCATCTTATTTACTTACGTGGCAAGATCTATATCATACTTGAACTTCACTAGATAACATTTATACCACAAAAAAGCTGTGGAATTACTTACGTGGCAAGATCTATATCATACTTGAACTTCACTGGATAACATTATACCACAAAAAAAGCTGTGGAAGTAAAGTGACCTGACAATTAGTTGGTGATCAATAATTTAAATACTGTTTTAAAGTACTTATGAACAATTATTTAAAGAATTGCGCATGATGTATACTGCATACACATTATAGCGTTGAAATACGATGAATAACTAATCCATCGATAAATACACGAAAAAACAATAATTGACGGGGATGCAGTGAGAAGGAAGAGGTAATCTAGATTATTTTGTGAATCAGGGGCAGCCATCGAGGTGGATTCCAGAAGCAGTTGGGCATTTTGCAAGATCGCAATGATCAGAAGCGGAAGGTCCTCCCCACCAATTGGCATTGTCAATTCCTTCCAACTGCAAAGAGAAATAACAAAGAACAGCTAAGAAAGCGACTCCAGCATCAAGCGCGCCAGACAAGATGTAGTTGTGTCTACTCCACCACTTCTTATGTCTATTGAAAATGATGTAGTTGAAGATGAAGCCGACAGTGCCCCACATAATGAAGTCAATCGATCTAGCGGGTGGCATGTTGGTTGTGGCTCCAATGAAAATAGGCATATTGATGTATTTTAAAAATTTTACTTTAGGAAACTGTTTTGAAAGCAACCAGACCACAGCAGGTGCAAGCGCCCCCGCTAAGAAGAACCAGTTTTGCTTCTCATATAATCCCCATTTCCCGAACATCCTTTTTGGACCAACCACTCCCCATATAATTGATGCGTTGAAAAATACGGTATCACCTGGGCAAGTCCAGATGTTACCGCTCACACTAAGCCACCATGCTGTCCCAAAATATACAGTTGCTGCCACCATTGTCCCTAGAAGCTGCAAATACATAAACTTCACCTATCATATCATAGAAGTTGCAAATATAAATATAAACGTCACTGCTATCAACACTAGAACGATGAACATGGTGCGCGGGGAAATAATAAGAACCTGAACGAGGAACATGGAGCGCGGGGGAATTTTCATGTAATGCCCCAGCTTAAAGTCCTGGAGAAATGCAATAGCTTGAACCATTGATATTTGAACCATTGATATATAACCATAAGTCTTGAATGACACATTAGCAAGGGGTAGGCTTGGATATAAATATCCGATGATGCATTATTATGTTCAGACCAGGTTGCATAAATATAAATATAAATATAAATATAACTAGCAACAACTACATTTATGTAAAAAATGGTTGATATAGGTAGATGGGCACCATTTAAATGTAATATTTAAATATTATTTAGTAATTACTTAATTATTTTTTGTTTTGTTTGTTAATTTGTGTGGAACATGTTGGCTACACGATTAACCTATGGCTTGAGAAACCGCGACTCAGGGCATCTAAGCCGTCAAAATCACCCTACTCCGTCACCGACTATCCTACACCTGAAAGACGTAATTACTTAATTATTATTTAAAATAAAATAATTAAAAATTTAGTTAATATTCATATAAAATTAAATAATTTAATAATAATACTTAAATAATAATAAATAATAATGTAATTATTAAATAATAATAAATTATTATTTCTTTATAAAAAATATTAAACAATAAATAATTTATTAGAAATTGATTATTTAATTATAGAAAATTAATTAATTAGAAATTATATAATAATATTTATTAATTAATAATAATTAAATTATTAATTCTCAATTGATTAAAGATAATAAAATTAATATTAAATAAAAAGTATTTATAAATTAGAAAATAATATAGAGAAATAAAAAAAATTAATAAAAAATAAATACATTATTAAATTAATACAATAATAATGGGAAAAATACATTTATATATTATAAATTAATTTATAAAAAATAAAATAGTAAATAACAAAGTATTTAATAAAGTTAATAAAAACAAAAATAATAAAATATTACATATAATAATAAAAAATAAAAATAAAATAAAAACATTGCTAAAATAATACATTATATATAAATAAAGGAAGACAACATTAATAATGTATAAATACACTAATGTATTAAGTAATTAATATCTTAATGTATTAATTAATTAATATATTAGTTAATGTATTAAAAATATTAAATTATAACTAAATTATTAAAAATGATTATTTAATTATCAAAAATTAGTTAATTAGAAATTATTTAATAGTAATATTTATTAATTAATAATAATAAAATTGTTAATTCTTAATTGATTATAACTAATAAAAATAATATTAAACAACAATTATTTATAAATTAGAAAATTATATATATAAATAAAAAAAGAATAACAAAATAAATACATTATTAAAATAATACATTAATAACGAAAAAATATATTTATATATTATAAATTAATTTAGAAAAAATAAAATAGTAAATAACAAATTATTTAATAAAGTTAATAAAAATAAAAATAATAAAGTATTATATTTAATAATAAGAAAGTAATAAAAAAAATAAAGACTTTGTTAAGATAATACATT
>ML779732.1:89797-105692 GCA_009831015.1 Picea engelmannii
CTAATGGCCTAAATCCGACATAAATAAAATAACATTACTAATATAAATTACAACTAATGGCCTAAAGCCGACATAAATAAAATAACATTACTAATCTAATATGCCCCAATTAAGGGGTAATGAGCCAATATTAGGGCTTAACATGTTCTTCTTTAGCTTTTGGGTTCATGGAGTTTCTTATATGTTCCATGCTCTAGAGATTCCACGTCTTCCTCTCATCATAGGATCATGGATCTAGATGGACAACCAGGAATACTTTAAGGCTTCTCTTCAAAAAGGTCTTCTTCTGCGGTTGAGTTGAACATGTACTGCCTTTTAGTAGAAGAAGTCTCTTCCATCCTGCTTAGTCTTCTTTGTAGGTTCATTTTCTTCGAAAATCGATGCTTCATGTTTCTCCTTCATTTTATTTAGCTTGGGACATTGATTCATGTAGTGACCATACTTCTGACAGTTGAAGCACTATATTTCTAAAATATCCTTTCTTTGTTTTTGGCTTCCTTCTTGAATCAAACTTTCTTTTGTCCCTAAAGTTCTTGAATCTTGATGTGAAGGCTTGATCATCGTACTTCTTTTCAGGTTTCTCTTTTCCATTGATCCTTGATTCTTCTTGAGCACAGCAAGTCCAAATTTCTTCAAATGTCGAGTACTCCTTCCTTGTGTTCATGCTTGCGGCAAATGCATCCCATGTCTTGGGAAGACCATTGAGTACTGTGTTCACTAATTCCTTCTCTGAAGTGATATCTTCAATAGCTTGTAGTTGATCTCTTAACTGGGAGATCTTTACAAAGTATGATGTTATGTTGTCGTCATCATTCATCTTCATGTCACGGAGCTCATTCTTCAGACTCATAACTTGTCCAATGTTTCTAACTGAGAAGAGATTTGTTAGGGCATCGTACATCTTCTTTGATGAGTCAATATGGGAGATGTAGGGTATCAAGTGGTCTTTTATGGAATCCACTATGATACTCGTGGCATTGATGTCAACATCTTTGGACTTCTCCATGGCTGCAGCGTTCTGCGGTTCCTTCTCTTCTCCTTCTTCAAACTTTGGCTTCACGATCTTTCCTTTCACAATATACAATACTTTATTCTTAGGAAGGATGAGATCAATCCTTGTCTTCCATGCTCTAAAGTTAGAGGCTCCATATAGCTTGTTCTCAAACTTCATAGAATTCATCATGGCTTGCTTGACTTGGTCAAACCCTAGATTTGACCAGAAATCCAAACTTCACATCTTGTCCTTCTAAGAGTGCTAGGAGATGCGTTGGGCTAGGGTGCACTGATCTATCCGGAGAATAGGTCAATCCATTCACTTAAGGTGCCTCAACAAGAGGTTTAGGGTTTCTGCAACTGCTTTTGCCGGTAACCCTAGTTGCAGTGCTTTTGGAAACTGCTCTTGCTAGTAACCCTAGTGGCAGTTCCTCAACGAGCTCAATATCTAGCGACTATGTTTCCTTCCATCGTTTTAGGCTGACTGAAGGGGTGTGGGGTGTGCTCGTTTTACCATTGATGATACCCTCGTCACCCAACCATAGGCTGAAGCCTCCCTCTGAGCACCTTAACCTTGACTGAGAATTCCTTCAGAAGCAAACCCTAGGCTAGATAGCCAAACAAAGGGCAGTGCATCTCTCCCCAAGGATAGCGCAACACAAAAAACTGATCAGATAGTCCCAAACCCTAGCCAAGAGATATCCAAGCCAATACTGAAAACTTGTTGCTGTTGTAGCTGCACCAGCAACCCTCCTCCACACGTGCACACCAAACTGGGAACGGCTATGCAGAACTAGCTCTGTCTGCAACTGCGAATATGTGACAAATGAGAACTAGCGCCCTATATTTATAGTGGTTCTGCCAGTTTTGTTGGGGTCGACTTCTCCTTCTGGATAAGTGTCTGTTCAGTATATTATTATTATTTATGGTCGACTTCTTCTCTTGGAGGTTAATAACCTAATATAAATTATCTTCTTGAGCTGACAAGGCTTCTAGGATTATTAGCCAATTCATTAGGGTTTCTCTTTCTTCCCGGAGTCTTCTATTCTCGTCAGGTTCACACGTGGAGGTAAATACCTCCCACAACTACCATAATATTAACAATTTGTTTCTCTAATACCTTTTCTCATTGTCCTGCTATTAATTAATTAATTCTTGTAGGAATGATAATGAAAACTTATGTAGACACAATTAAATCATTCAATAGACAATGCCACCATAATTCATAGATACAAGATCAAACATGCAAAAAAAAAAAAACTAATTCAATCCATAACATATATAACATTGATTCAACATATTCACAAATAATTCATGAACACTTATCTTTATGTACACTAACCACCAAGTAGTTGTAGAAGAAGAACATTCCACCCAACCATAGGCTCTTTGTTGCACTTAATCTCTTTGCAACATATGCCACCCATGATCTAAGCTAATGAATTCACAAGGATAAAATTTACCTATGGTTGGCTCTAACTATCTTAACACTGCTCAATTTCTAGAATTCATAGTTTGTTAACCCCTATAACTATCCCAAACCACTATCCCTCTTTCACCTTAACCTACACAACAAAAGAAATGGGATCCCCTTCTTTATTATGCAATACCTAAGGTTATCCCACTTTCCTCCAGGGCTCTAACATAAACTAGCCAAGAGATATCACTGCTAGATTTCCAATGATGATAAGTTGTAATTAATTTTCCTAATAACAACACTTCACATAACACACAATCACAATTTCCTCATAGTTTCATGGAAACCATTTTCTATAATTTTATTACAACAGTAATATTGTGTCTTAATCTCAAAGTGAAAACCCCCAAGAAGAATGAACATAAATAATATTTTGCATGTCCAAAATCATGGAGTATATCTGCATGCTAATGATAAATCACATGTCTTAATGGGAAATGCACATTTCCACTCTATTAGAACTAATCACAAAGATTAAATAATTCTAATTAAGTAGGGTTAATGACTTAGGATTATTAATCCTATTATCTTCCTTTATCTCCCTTGAGCCCACCATACCTCCTTTTTCCCCGATCTGTAAAATGTCATGGATATTCCACTGGAATAGTTCATCATAATAGATCTGATAAATAAAACTGAAATCTACACTATGAAGGTTAAACTCCTTTAGACTCCAAAATATTTAGTAATTGATTTTCTGCTTATGCATGAAATATATAAAATGTGGAAAATATAGAACAATAAAATAAAATCACACACCATCAACAAAATAACACAAATATTTTCTTTGGTAAACCCTTATGGGAGAAAACACAGCTAGAAGGTGAGGCTGCTTTGCCCTCTTTTCTCTGTTATGGAAATAATGCAAGTACAAAGGAGAAGGAATTCTCTATGGAGTTACCTGAGACTTGTGGAATGTTAAGCTGCTACAGAGCATTAAACTTGTCTATTATTCTCTCTACTTTCTCACTCCCAGATGTTCTATTATACTATCGATCAAAATACAATAACATAGAATGGAACCGCTTCTACTCCTAGCAGCCTAATATTTAACATAGCCCGATAGACTTCTAAGGTTAGGGTTTTGACTTCCTCAACCTTCAACTGTGATAAGGTTTTGGACCTTATAAAATCTTCTGGAAGTCCTCACATGGCTATCCCCATATGCATGAGTAACGAGGTTGATGTGGCATCCTCTCGTACCATGATGGTCAACACGATAGGCAAACTTGCAAGAGGGATAAATTTTTCATACGAGATTTGATTGATGCACAATATACACCATTGGGAAGGTCTTGGAGTGTAGAATACTATCAAGGGTGTGGTTGGTGAACCACCCACAAAATCCATGGAAATGATTTTCCAAGGTCTAGTGCTTACCGGTAAGGGATGGTATAGACCTTGTTTCTTATTACTCGGCTTACCAATACAACAAAGTATACATCCTCTAATATATGCTACATATTCTTGCATTCTAGGCCAGTTCACATACCTCTATAAGTTGACAACTATCTTCCCAATACCAAATTGTCCTACAACCTTGGAGGTGTGAGCCTCTTTGATAAACTACAATCGTTCACCTTTAGCAACACAAAGATTGTCGATCTTGTAGAGAAGACCATTCTTGAAATGGTAGTCAACCTTGTTGTCACCTTCTTCTATATTAATTTGTCCTTGAAGTTGATGAAACACCTTATTGAAGTCCTAATCTATTCTATGTATTCCTCTCTATATGCATCATGGGTAAAAGGCTCCATGTGCATCAAAGTTCCCAAAGCTACAATATTGGATGTGGGTGGCCATGAAAGCATGTATACCAACTTTATTTTGCTACCCTTCATATAATTTATGACTAAATGAAACTATTTTAGGAACCCCATCCATTTGTAGTGCCCAATTTATTGTAACTTACTCTAGGATTGCATATACTAGAGCGACCGATGATCTATGTGGATGATGGTCGTGTTTCCCATCAAATAGTGCTTCCACTTTTTGACAGCTTGTAACAATGCATAGACCTCCTTGTCGTAGGTAAGATATTTGAGTATTTCACCATGAAATAATTCAGAATGATAGCATAAATGGCTTCCTACCTACATAATAATTGCTCCCATGGCATACCCACTTGCATATGTCTCCACTTCGAAAGGATTCTACAAGTTTGGTAGTGCGAGAACTATTTCTTGATCGATCTTTATTTTCAACTCATCAAAGGTTTGTTGTTGATTCTTCCCCCAATGTAAACTATTATTTCCCATTTTTATTATGTGGAGTGGTGCAACTACTGTTGAAAATGAAGCTTTGAAATTCCACAAGTACTGTGTTTCCCCAACAAAGCTCCTAAATTTCTGTGCAATTTGTAGGAATTGGCCATTTCATGATGGCCTCCATCTTGGGGGGATCTATCTTGAGCTCACTTCCACTAATCACATACCCCAGATACACCAAATATTATTCAGAAAACTCACATTTCTTGAGATTGGCCAACAATTGGTGCTTCGTTGGGGTCTCTAACATCTCCATAAGATGTGAGATGTGATCCCCTAAGTAGCACTATAAAAAAATATATCCTCCAAATAGACAATAACAAATGAATCTATATAAGGGCATAAAACATCATTCATTAGTCTCATAAATGCAAGTCGTGTGTTGCATAAGCCAAATGGCATAACCAACCAACCACTCATACACACCTTTCCTTTTCTTGAAGGAATTCTACCAGGTATCTTCTTATTTGACTTGTACCTAGTGATATCTTGATTTCAAATCCATCTTAGTGAAGTACTTGGCATGCTGCAACTAATCCAATATATCATCGATCTTCGACAAAGGGTAGCGATTATTCAGTGTAATCTTGTTCAATTCAATATAACTAATACACAGTCTCTAAGTCCCATCTTTATTGGGAACAATTATGATGGGTGACCCACAAGGCAAGGTACTTGGTTGAATCACACCCTGCTCCAACAAGTGTTGGAACTACTTATTTACTTCATTTTCTTTCAGAATGGAGTGTCTATATAGCCCAATATTTGACAAAGGGGAGTCTGGAAATAATTGGATTGTGTGCTCCACTTACCTCTTAAGTGGTATCCCTTTAGGCTCCTGGACGACTCCCCTATATGCCTTTAGTAACTCCAAAAATTCATTTTTTTGCTCCATAGTACACCCTTCCAGAGAATCGAGATTCCTTACTTTTAATGACTCTTCACCAAACTAATTTTCCCTTAGGAAAAGTAAAACATATTTCTTTCTAGAACTGATCAATTTCTTAGCTTGATTGACACTTATGAGTGGAATTTTTTATTTTCCTTTGTGCACATTGATGATGAAGAATTTCCCATCCTTGATGAGGCAGTATTGGTTGGCTCTCCACATGAATATATAATCCCTCATATACATGTAGGGGATTTCAAACACTGCTTCGCATACATGCAATGATACTACATCCAATTCTACTTCATTATAAAATGAACACTTACAAATTTAATCTTCCACTGCTTTGTTACCTTGTTCTTTGCATCCTTGTTTACCCAACCTTATTGATAGGGGCTATGATGATAATGAACCTACAATCCAAGCTTTTTGAATAGATCCACTTCTATGAGATTAACATGTGAACCAAGTCGAACATACCATCTATATTGGTCTTCTTGACTTCAATCTTGATGTGGAAGAGCTTGGTCATATCCTTCTCTTCTTGGTGATGAAGGATACTTTCACTTCCAACCTCTCAAATCTCTCTTTTTTCTAGATCTTGAGGGGTTTTGTGAACAAACTCATCTACCATGGCTAATGTTTTTGCAACTTCTCTTTAAGATGATTATTGGATCCCTTGAAACTTCCCACAAATACCCCAAAGAAACCTTCTCTAATACCAATATGATCTATAAAATTCCATGGATATTCCACTGGAACAATTTGTCACAACAGATCTCATAAATAAAAATGAAATCTACACTATGCAGGTTAAGTTCCTTTAGATTCCAGAATATTTAGTAACTAATTTTATGCTTATGCATGAAATAGATAAAATGCAGAAAATAGAGAATATTAAAATACAATCACACACCATGCATGTACAAAGGAGAAGACACTATCTGTGGAGTTACCTGAAAAATGTGGCCTATTAGGTTGCTACATAGCATTAACCCCCTCTATTATTCTCTCTAATTTCCCACTCCCAATTGTTATTCTCTATTATGGAACAAAATATAATAACATAGAATGGAGCCCCTTCTCCTCCTAGTAGCATGGTATTTAACATCGCCCAATAGCCATCTAGGGTTAGGGTCTTAGCTTCCTCAACCTTCAATTGTGATAAGGTTTTGGAACTTATATAATATTCTTGAAAGTCCTCACATGGATAGCCCCATATGTATGAGTAACGAGACTGATGTGGCATCCTCTTGTACCGTGGTGGTCAATAGGATAGGTCAAGTTGTGGGAGGCATAAATTTTGCATATGAGATCTGATTGACACATGGTCTATGAAGTTGGAAAGGTATTGGAGTGTAGAACAAATTAAAGGGTGTATTCATAGGTTTCAGAGACCAAACCCCAAAAAATTTCATTTAATGCCTCAAAATGGCTCTAAAAGGTGCGAGACCCCAATTTTCCAAATTGGGACCTGCTACTAAAGTGACCTTGCAAGATAATTCCTCCAATTGTTTCCACTCTGAAAGAATCAATATAGATGAAAAATAATGTAACAATCCAATCCGGATGATTCTCCCTCTTATGGAGTCATATAACCCCATCATTTCTTCCCTGGCCTTTTATAGCTTGTGATATATATATTTTTATTATCATTCAATGTACAATTTTACATATCACAACATTCATATTTGATCCTTTCATAATGTAAACATGTACATTACTGGTTTGGGGATCAAAACTAGGGTGTTACATTCCCCTCCCCCTATATTTTGTACTATCCTCAATGCACCTCACCATTATACATTAATTTTTACATCAAAATGTCAAAAAATATGTGGATATGCCTCCCACATTGCATCCTCCATCTCCCATGTTGCATCTTTAGGTTTTTAGTGGGTCCATTGGAACTTTTTCTACCCTATGATTCTATTCATGAGCATAGTGACCTTCATATCCAATATACACATGTTATACCTGTAAGTTTCCTTTTGATTCTACCTGAATCAAACACTAACCAATGATATGTTAGGTTCAGGGAGATACTTTCCAATGATGAAATGTTAAACATGTTATGAATTTTTATGGTAGCATGAAATGAAAGAATGCATGCAAGAGGTCATATCATATCCAATATCTTGATCGACCACAATATTTGGCCACTAGCTTAGTGAAACTTCCCAACTTCAAAGAAATTTTCTTTCGTTTTACTTTACAAAATACATTCTCCAAAAGAAGGTCCACGATTTCATGTATAAATAATGTCATCCTCACATAATTCATTCATAATCCATATTAAGGTTATGGTATTTGAATTCCACTAGAGAGATATTGCACTATAGTTATCATTTCTCTACCATGAAGAATTCCTTTTCTACCAAGTTTGGAGTTCAAGGAAGCAATGCGCCCACCTCCCTATGTCCTCTATTGAGAATATGAAGTACCTCTTAAAACCACCAATTTCACTCCATATTTGTTTCTCTATTATCTTTCCTCGTTGTCCTGCTATTAATTAATGAATTCTTGTAGGAATAATAATGAAAACTTATGTAAACATAATTAAATCATTCAATAGACAATGTCGCCATAATTCATAGATACAACATTAAACATGCAAAAAAAAAAAAAAAAAAATTCAATCCATAACATATACAACATTGATTCAACATATTCACAAATAAATCATGAACACTTGTCTTTATGTACACTAACCACCAAGTAGTTGTAGAAGAAGAACATTCCACCCAACCATAGGCTCTTTGTTGCACTTAATCTCTTTGCAATATATTCCACCCATGATCTAAGCTAATGAATTCACAAGGACAAATTTACCTATGGTTGGCTCTAGCTATCTTAACACTGCTCAATTTATAGAATTCATAGTCTATTAACCCCTATAACTATCCCAAACCATTACCCCTCTTTCACCTTAACCTGCACAACACAAGAAATGGGATCCCCTTATTTATTATGAAATACCTCAGGTTATCCCACTTCCCTCCAGGGCTCTAACATAAACTAGCCAAGAAATATCGCTGCTATATTTCCAATGATTATAAGTTGTAATTAATTTTCCTAATAACAACACTTCACGTAACACACAATCACAATTCCCTCATAGTTTCATGGAAACAATTTTCCATAATTTTATTACAACATTAATATTGTGTCTTAAACTCAGAGTGAAAACCCCCAAGAAGAATGAAGATGAATAATATCTTGCATGTCCAAAATCATGGAGTATATCTACATGCTAATGATAAATCACATGTCTTAATGGGAAGTACACATTTCCACTCTATTAGAACTAATCACAAAGATTAAATCATTTTAATTAAGTAGGGTTAAGGACTTAGGATTATCAATACTATTATCTTCCTTTAGCTCCCTTGAGCCCACTATGCCTCCTTTTTCCTAGATCTGTAAAATGTCATGGATATTCCACTGGAATAGTTCATCATAATAGATCTGATAAATAAAACTGAAATCTACACTATGAAGGTTAAACTCCTTTAGATTCCAGAATATTTAGTAATTGATTTTTTGCGTATGCATGAAATATATAAAATGTGGAAAATATAGAGCAGCAAAATACAATCACACACCATCAAAAAAATAACACAAATATTTTCTTTGGGAAACCCTTATGGGAGAAAACACAGCTAGCAGGTGAGGCTGCTTTGCTCTCTTTTCTCTATTATGGAAATAATGCAAGTACAAAGGAGAAGGAATTCTCTGTGGAGTTACCTCAGACTTGTGGCATGTTAAGCTTCTACAGAGAATTAACCTTGTCTATTATGCTCTCTAATTTCTCACTCCCAGATGTTTTGATATATTGTCGATCAAAATACAATAACATATAATGGAACAGCTTCTACTCCTAGCAGCATGATATTTAACATAGCCCGATAGCCTTCTAGGGTTAGGGTTTTGACTTCCTCAACCTTCAATTGTGATAAGATTTTGGACCTTATAAAATATTCTTGAAAGTCCTCACATGGCTAGCTCCATATGCACGAGTAACGAGGTTGACATGGCATCCTCTCGTACCATGATGGTCAACACAATAGGCAAACTTATGGGAGGCATAAATTTTGCATACAAGCTTTGATTGATGCATGATCTACACCATTGGAAAGGTCTCATAGTGTAGAATACTGTCAAGGGTGTGGTTGGTGAACCACCTAAAAAATCCATGGAAATTCTTTCCCAATTTCTAGTGGGTACCAGTAAGGGATGGTAGAGACCTTGTTTCTTGTTACTCATCTTGCTGGTACAACAAAGTATACATCCTCTAATATACCATCCTACATCTTCTTGCAATCTAGGCCAATTCACATACCTGTAAGTTGACAATTATCTTCCCAATACCAAATTGTCCTACAACCTTGGAGGTGTGAGCCTCTTTGATAAAATACAATCATTCACCTTTAGGAACACAAAGCTTGTCAATCTTGTAGAGAAGACCATTCTGGAAATGGTAATCAACCTTGTTGTCACCTTCTTCTACATTAATTTGTCCTAGTAGCTGCTGAAACACCTTCTTGAAGTCCTCATATTCTATGTATTCCTCTCTATATGCATCATGGGTAAAAGGCTCCATGTGCATCAGAGTTCCCAAAGCTACAATATTGGATGTGGGTGGCCATGAAAGCATGTATACCAACTTTTTTTTGCTACCCTTCATATAATTTATGACTAAATGAAACTATTTTAAGAACCCCGTCCATTTGTAGTGCCCAATTTATTGTAACTTACTTTAGGATTGCATATACTAGAGCGACCGATGATCTGTGTGGATGATGGTCTTGTTTCCCATCAAATAGTGCTTCCACTTTTTGATAGCTTGTAACAATGCATAGACCTCCTTGTCGTAGGTAAGATATTTGAGTATTTCCCCATGAAATAATTCAAAATGATAGAATAAATGGCTTCCTACCTACATAATAATTGCTCCCATGGCATACCCACTTGCATATGTCTCCACTTCGAAAGGATTCTACAAGTTTGGTAGTGCGAGAACTATTTCTTGATCGATCTTTATTTTTAGCTCATCAAAGGTTTGTTGTTGATTCTTCCCCCAATGTAAACTATTATTTCCCATTTTTATTATGTGGAGTGGTGCAACTACTGTTGAAAATGAAGCTTTGAAATTCCACAAGTACTGTGTTTCCCCAACTAAGCTCCTAAATTTCTGTGCAATTTGTAGGAATTGGCCATTTCATGATGGCCTCCATCTTGAGGGGATCTATCTTGAGCTCACCTCCACTAATCACATACCCCATATACACCAAATATTATTCAGAAAATTCACATTTCTTGAGATTGGCCAACAATTGGTGCTTCGTTAGGGTCTCTAACATCTCCATAAGATGTGAGATGTGATCCTCCTAAGTAGCACTATAAAAAAATATATCCTCTAAATAGACTATAACAAATGAATCTAGATAAGGGCATAAAACATCATTCATTAGTCTCATAAATGCAGGTCGTGTGTTGCATAAGCCAAATGGCATAACCAACCAACCACTCATACACACCTTTCCTTTTCTTGAAGGCATTCTACCAGGTATCTTCTTATTTGACTTGTACCTAGTGATATCTTGATTTCAAATCCATCTTAGTGAAGTACTTGGCATGCTGCAACTAATCCAATATATCATCGATCCTCGACAAAGGTTAGTGATTATTCAGTGTAATCTTGTTCAATGTAATATAACTAATACACATTCTCTAAGTCCCATCTTTATTGGGAACAATTATGATGGGTGACCCACAAGGTGAGGTACTTGGTCGAATCACACCCTGCTCCAACAAGTGTCGGAACTACTTCTTTACTTCATTTTCTTTCAGAATGGAGTGTCTATATAGCCCAATATTTGACAAAGGGGAGTCTGGAAATAATTGGATTGTGTGCTCCACTTACCTCTTAAGTGGTATCCATTTAGGCTCCTGGACGACTCCCCTATATGCCTTTAGTAACTCAAAAATTTCATTTTTTTGCTCCATAGTACACCCTTCCAGAGATTCCTTACTTTTAATGACTCTTCACCAAACTAATTTTCCCTTAGGAAAAGTAAAACATATTTCTTTCTAGAACTAATCAATTTCTTAGCTTGATTGACACTTATGAGTGGAATTTTTTATTTTCCTTTGTGCACATTGATGATGAAGAATTTCCCATCCTTGATGAGGCAGTATTGGTTGGCTCTCCACATGAATATAGAATCCCTCATATACATGTAGGGGCTTCCAAACACTGCTCTGCATACATGCAATGATACTACATCCAATTCTACTTCATTATAAAATGAACACTTACAAATTTAATCTTGCACTGCTTTGTTACCTTGGTCTTTGCATCCTTGTTTACCCAACCTTATTGATAGGGGCTATGATGATAATGAACCTACAATCCAAGCTTGTTGACCAGATCCACTGCTATGAGATTAACCTATGAACCAAGTCGAACATACCATCTGTATTGGTCTTCTTGACTTGAATATTGATGTGGAAGAGTAACAAGAATATAACCAGAATAATTCCAAAATAATACCAGAATAATACCAAAATAGCATTAGAATGTTATTAATGAGATTTCTGTGGTTGGGATTTTCATAAGTGTCGGATTAGCCATAGTCTTCTCAATAGATTGTCGATGTTTCAGATCCAAATCAGGATCCATCTTCAAGATAGGAAGCATGGGTTAAATGATAAGAAGAGATTGTATTTAACCCAGGCTTCATGTCCTGAAGATGGATCCTGATTTAGATCTGAAACGTCGAAAATCTATTGACAATACTGTGGCTAATCCGAACACTTCTGAGAACACCAGAATGATCACTTTGATTATTGATAACAATATTCACTTGCCTCTTCGAGGGGGAAACCTCTAGTAGAGCAGAGCTCTATTACAATAATATCCAAGACAAATATTCTCATATCCTCTTCTTCTATTTATACTAAATCTATCTATCCAAAAGAACAATCTAGAGGAAGATCCTTCTAGAAGCAAAAGATTTTATTGGTCTTCTTAATTTGACTTATTCTCCCTTATTGCTAGGCCTTATTAATATTGGCCTTTATTACATGGAATTATAGTATTCTACCTACGTGAGGGGTTAGGGAGGTTAGGTACCTAACATGCCCTCCCCCTTGAAGAAAATCCTTGTCCTCAAGGATTTAGATGAAGGAATTGTTGTAGAATGGCGATCGACTCCCAAGTGGAATCTTCTGGAGGTGTATCTTTCCATTGGACTAACACTTCCTGGATGGTGTGTTGATAGAGACGACACTCTCTTTGGTCCAAGACTTCTTATGGCTGCAACCGTATGGAACCTTCTTCATCCAACTCAGGAAGACTATTTTGAGTTTGGAACTTAGTTCCAATCACCTTCCTTAAGCATGAAACATGAAAAATAGGATGGAGCTTTGACTGAATGGGTAGCAATAATTGATAGGCCATCGATCCCACATGCTTGAGCATTGTATAAAGTCCATAAAATTTGGGCACAAGTTTCATACAGTGTTGAGATTTGAGTGAAGTCTTCTTATAAGGTTGTAATTGAAGAAATACCTAGTCCCCTTCAATGTCATTCAGAACGACCTTGATCTGCTTGTTGCTTCATGCGATTATGAGCCATGACTAAATTGTCTTTGAGGGCATGAAGAATAGCCTCTCGGACTGTAAGATTTGTGTCAACCTCCTGAACCTTCGAGACCCCTAGCATATAGGAGAGAATTGATGGGGGATTTTGGTCGTAGAATGCTTCAAAATGAGTCGTGTGAGTATGGTAAGATGTGTTGTACCATCATTCAGCTAGGGGTAACCATTGAGCCCGTCGATTTTTCCTCTCAGATGTAAAACACCTCAAATATGTCTCCAAACACTTGTTTACAACTCTAGTCTAGCCATCCTTTTGGGGGTGATAGGAAATGATGAGATGCAATTGGGTGCCCTATAGCTTGAACAACTCTTGCCAAAAATTGTTGGTGAAAGTGGGGTCTCTGTCAGTGATCTGAAATAGGATCCAGAAGCCTGATTGGGCTTGAAAAATGCTCAAAAATGAAAGTGCTCGGAATGCGACGAAACCAGTGCCAATGCGTCTGTCTCGTCTTCCTGATTCCGGCGGTATATTTACTTTGTCAAATGGGCTCCGTATGGAGAATATATCGCATTCTGTCCGAAAAGTCAAACAGGCAAAAAAATGTTGATTGGGCAGTCCATACAGGCTGACGTGGCAGAATCCGTACGGTGACGTGGAAAAATTTATGTGGCAGTTTGATTGGTTGGTAGTTGGTGAATCATTTGTTGACACGTAGCATTTAATTGGCAAGTGATTGGGTGCCACGTGGCCCAATCACGGGCTGTCATGTGGCACCCCTTTATTGGATGTTGGTGTTTGGTTTGTTAATTAAAATTTTATGGAGGCCGTGGGGTTCGACCCCCGGACCTCCCCATCGTGTAAAGACTTTGCACAGTCCACGCTTCCAACGTGCCACATTATATGTCTTGTCATATATGTGGGTTTATATTTATTTAACTTTGATTAATGTGTAATATGGTGGGGGGTCGGGCTGGGGCTTAGCCCCAGCCCGCGGTTACCGTGTTTATGTATATGACCACAGTTTAAAAGTGCGCACGGAATTGGTTTGTGTTTAAGCCACGGTTTTATTACATATGCCATGTGACCCTTTGCTATAAGAATGTGTGTGCACGGGTTTATAACACATGGCCCATGGTTTTTATATACACCATATGACCGCGACCTGGAGTGCGGAGGGAGTTACATGGTTTGGTAACGGTTTAACCACTTTTTGCCCATACGAGTGGTCACATGACCCATATGCCCAGGTGCCTAGGCGGTTAGGGGCTGGCGTGCCCTTAACCATTCTACGGTTGCGCCCGGTGCTAGGTTTTTACGCTACTTATTGCGTGTGAGCCAGGTTCAAAGGGGAAGGGTGCAATTTGTAGATGCAGAGACAGCAAGAGTGAAGGGGAAGACTTCCAGGAGGTCTAACTTCTTCGTTTTTCGACCAATTGAGGTGCCGAAAGAGCCCAGATATGGGTTTTTGGACGCTCTGAAGCCATTGGAGCAGTCAAAACAGAGTTATACTGAAGGGAAACCAAGCCAAAAGCCATTTTGACGCAGAGAAGCTTTTGAGGAGGAGATGTTGTCGGATCATTTCTGAGAGCTCTGGACGTCTGTTTTGCATGTCGTTTTCTTTGCATGGTTCTTGAGATCTGGAAGAACATGAACAGATCATTCTTGTAGCCATTTGGCATTGCAACGATGTATTTTTGAGTTATTGAACAAAGATAAAGGAGCCTCCCCACAGAGAAAAAGGCCCGGAGACGTAGGCAAAGTTGTGTCGAACTCCGTTATCAATCTACGTGTTATGGTTTGTTGTCTTTTATTGCATTTCATATCTGCACATATCTATATGGTTGTTATAATTCCTCTTCTTTATTCATTCTTTCACTAAGTTTCTCAAATGGTTAATTAATGCATGCAAAATTAAAACTCAACCATAAGTCATTAAAAGATCCTACGAATCAAGTGGTATCAGAGCTAGTTGACGTTTGGATTGAGTTTTGCATGTTAACCAGGGAAAAGCTACAGCGTGGTGAAGGTGAGCTTGTTGCAGAGAATCCATTAATTGGATTGAGAAAAAGAGCTTCTCACAGCGAGAAGTTGGCATCGGAAGAAGGGATTTCTCAAGATGAGAAAGAGTTACGGAGAACATTCCTTGCTATGTCGGAGATGGTGAAAGTCTTGTACGAAGATTACTTGGAACGGAAGCGACCATTTTTGGGTGATTCTTCAAAGGGAAAAAGTGAAGAGGAATAGGACCATCCTCAAATTCCTCCTTCACCTCCATCAACACCTCCTTCTTCTCCTTCTTCTTCAAGTTCAAGTTCTAAATCTAGTGGAAAGAAAAATGTTCATAGGAATAAACATGAAATGCCATTGTTAAAACTTGATGTAAAATTTGAGTTGCCCATATATGATGGTGAAGTAAATGCAGAAAAAATTGATAATTGGATCAGGCGGATGGAGGTATACTGCAGTGTGTAACAGATCGAGGATGAAGCCACACAAATCAAGTTGGCATCTTTGAGACTTGCCGGTACAGCTCTTATCTGGTGGCAGAGCAAGCTGCAAAAAGGAACACAAAATGTGGGTAATGTATTTCCATCATGGAAGGATTTCATTTCTGCACTTAGGAAACAATTCTATCCTTTGGGTTATAAAGAAAAAGCAATAA
>ML779732.1:105742-127115 GCA_009831015.1 Picea engelmannii
CACCGATGGATTTAGAAAAATGGCATTAATGTTAGACATCCCTTTGCAAACACAAGAAACCCTTATGAAGTATATAGGAGGTTTGCCTGTGCATATTAGAAACACTGTTTTCATGTTTGGACCCACTAACCTTGATGAGGTTTTTGTTCAAGCTATGTATATTGAAGCAGGGAAAGCAGGTGTGTCAAGGGAATCGTCGTCTTCGAGAAAAGAGGACAAGAGGAAAAGGCATGGAAATGGCAAGAATGCAAATGCGATGACAAAGAAGGAAGGAAAGCCCTCTTGCAATCATTGTAAGAAAGAGGGACATGATGAGGACAGATGTTGGCAGTTGCATCCCGAGAAGAGGCCAAAGTGGTTCAAAGAAAAGAAGGGAACGCAAACAGTGGCAACGACATCAAAGCCCACAGACTTGGGATCGGATTCAGGTGATGAGTCAAAGATTTCATTAGTTGGTATGACAGGTAAAAATGGTGAAGAGATTGATTGTAGAAGTAATTTGTTTCATATAAGAGTAATCATGCGACACACTAAGATAGACACATTAATCGACAGTGGATCTCAATCTAATCTAATCTCGGAAGAATTGGTTAAGAAATTGGGATTAAAAACACAAACTCATCATAAGCCTTACACACTTAAATGGATGAGCAATCATCATCAAATGCACATAACAAAACAGTGCACAATTAAATTTGCAATTTCATCTAAGTATGTGGACGAAGTAACTTGTGATGTTGTGTCGTTAAGAGAATGTGGACTGATCTTATGTAGTCCATACTTATTTGATCGTAAGGCAATATTCTATAGGACAAAGAATCAATATCAATTCACTAAAGTCAGTCATGATTATGTGGTTCATGCTCATCATGTTAAAGAAAATAAAACACTTCAAACATTGGAACAATTAACAAATGCAGTTGTTTCAAATGAAGTAATTGATCTTAAGCAAGAACAAGATATGGTTGTTGAATGGAAAATCAATCATAGGTTGCTTCAAGATAAGCTCATGTCGTGCAGATATTTCAAGTATATTAGTTCATTTGCAATTGTCTTTTTGATGCTGTCATTAGCAATGTTTTCTACATGAATGATAGTAGCTTCAGTAAGATGTAACAGGGTTCAAATGGCTAACAATATACTATCAGTTGTCATGATTGTGTTACAGTTGATCTTGATGAGACAGGTGCACAGGACAGAGTTCAGAGACAGAGAGCAAGCCAGGTGGCCTATCCCGAGCTTGTTGATTGGTCAGTAACCTTTTGGGGACCAAAAGGTCTTATTGTGGGGAGGTGTGATCCGAAATCGGATCCAGAAGCCTGACTGGGCTTGAAAAATGCTCAAAAATGAAAGTGCTCGGAATGCGACGAAACCAGTGCCATTGCGTCCGTCTTGTCTTCCTGATTACGGCGGTATATTTACTTTGTCAAATGGGCTCTGTATGGAGAAGATATCGCGTTCTGTCCGAAAAGTCAAACAGGCAAAAAAATGTTGACTGGGCAGTCTGTACAGGCAGACGTGGCAGAATCTATACGGTGACGTGGAAAAATTTATGTGGCAGTTTGATTGGTTGGTAGTTGGCGAATCATTTTCTGACATGTGGCATTTAATTGGCAAGTGATTGGGTGCCACGTGGCCCAATCATGGGTTGCCACGTGGCACCCCTTTATTGGTTGTTGGTGTTTGGTTTGTTAATTAAAATTTTATGGAGGACGTGGGGTTCGACCCCCGGACCTCCCCACCGTGTAAGGACTTTGCACAGTCCGCGCTACCAACGCGCCACATTATATGTCTTGTCATATATGTGGGTTTATATTTATTTAACTTTGATTAATGTGTAATATGGTGGGGGGTCGGGCTGGGGCTTAGCCCCAGCCCGCGGTTACCGTGTTTATGTATATGACCACAGTTTAAAAGTGCGTGCAGAATTGGTTTGTGTTTAAGCCACGATTTTATTACATATGCCATGTGACCCTTTGCTATATGGATGTGTGTGCGTGGGTTTATAACACATGGCCCATGGTTTTTGTATACACCATATGACCGTGACCTGGAGCGCGGAGGGAGTTACACAGTTTGGTAACGGTTTAACCACTTTTTGCCCATACGAGTGGTCACATGACCCATATGCCCAGGTGCCTAGGCGGTCAAGGGTAGGCGCGCCCTTAACCATTCTACGGTTTGCACCGTTGGCACGGTTGCACCCGGTGCTGGGTTTTTACGCTACTTATTGCGTGTGAGCCAGGTTCAAAGGGGAAGGGTGCAATTTGTAGATGCAGAGACAACAAGAGTGAAGGGGAAGACTTCCAGGAGGTCTAACTTCTTCGTTTTTCGACCAATTGAGGTGCCGAAAGAGCCCAGATAGGGGTTTTTGGACACTCTGAAGCCATTGGAGCAGTCAAAATAGAGTTATACTGAAGGGAAACCAAGCCAAAAGCCATTTTGATGTAGAGAAAATTTTCAGGAGGAGACGTTGTCGGATCATTTATGAGAGCTATGGACGTCTGTTTTGCATGCCGTTTTCTTTGCATGGTTCTTGATATCTGGACGAACATGACTAGATCAGTCTTGTAGCCATTTGGAATTGCAATGATGTATTTTTAAGTTCTTGAACAGAAATAAAGGAGCCTCCCCACAGAGAAAAAAGCCCAGAGACGTAGGCAAAGTTGTGTCGAACTCCGTTATCAATCTGTGTGTTATGGTTTGTTGTCTTTTATTGCATTTCAGATCTGCACATATGTATATGGCTGTTATAATTCCTCTTCTTTCCTCATTCTTTCACTAAGTTTCTCAAATGGTTAATTAACGCATGCAAAATTAAAACTCAACCATAAGTCATTAAAAGATCCTACGGATCAGTCAGAGACAATAGAATTAGGCATGTCATGAATCTTAAAGATATTATCCATGAATATTTGAGCCACTGTGGCATTTGTGAATGGGTTTTGAAGAGCACAAAAATGAGCATATTTGGAGAGACGATCGACGACCACCAATGAAGTCCATAGAAATATCTCGCCAAATAATAGGGGGAATCGAAGGCGATTGGAGTGTGCCCAAAGCTTTGAAAATGTATCCCTTGTTGCATTGATAGACCTCACATTCAGCCACAAAGGTGCAAACATCCTATTTCATACCCTCATAGAAAAAATAACGTTTGACCCTTCATAGGTTTTGGTAAAGACAGAATGTCTTGTTGTGGGTGAGGAAGGAAGTTCAGAAAGCACTGTGGATTTAAGTTGGGATTTCTTGCATAAATAAAAATGACCTTTGTAGATAAGCTCTTCATTATTCCAAGAGTACCCTGGATAAACTGAGCAATTGTGTTTCAATTGGTGGAGCAAGCTAGAAATTTTGGGGTCTTGCAACCATTCCTAACGAACAACTTGGAGCCAATCCAAGACAATGAAGGAGAGGGAGAAAAGGGACCCATATTATTCATATTTCCAGGAAAGATCATTAACCACTACATTTTCCTTTCCCTTCTTGTAAATTATCTCATAATCATAGCCAAATAGCTTGGTCACCCATTTTTGTTGTGTCGGGGATGAAATTTGTTGTTCCAGGAAATACTTGAGACTCTGGTGATTAGTTTTGATTTGGAATCGTTCACCCAATAAATAAGGACTCCAGAGATCCACATCATGCAGAATAGCTAACATTTCCTTTTCATAAATGGATTGGCCCAAATGTCGCTCTGAAATTTGTTTGCTAGTGAAGGCCAAGGGCATGCCATCTTGCATGAGGATGGCTCCAATTACTTTTCCAGAAGCATCACATTCTAAGATGAATGTCTTTGTGAAGTATGGGGGTTCTAGGACAGGGGTCAAGCACATAACATCTTTTAAGGCTTAGAAGGCTTGATCCGCAGCTGAATTCCAAGTGAAAGCATTCTTTTTAAGGAGGGAAGTGAGAGGAGCTGCAATATTTCCATAATTCCGAACAAACTTCCTATAATATCCCGTTAAACCCAGAAAACCATGCAAGCTATTAAGAGTTTAAGGGAGAGGCCAATCTTGCATACATTCAATTATTTTAAGATCCACTTGTACACCATCCTTTTTGACAATATGACCCAGGTATTCCACTTATGAGGCACCAAAGGCACATTTATATTGTTTGAGGAAAAGTTGGTGCTTAGAGAGTAGATAGAGAACTTGATTCACATGGGAGAGATGGGATGACCAAGTTTTACTATAGATGAGAATATCATAAAAAAAAACTAAGGAAAAATGACGGAGAAAAGGATGAAAGACATGATTCATAAGACTTTGGAAAGTGGAAGGAGAATTACACAATTCAAAGGACATTACCAAGAATTCATAATGACCCTCATGAGTGTGAAATGCAATCTTGGGAATGTCGTCTTCTTTCATACGGATATGGTGGTATCCAGAATGTAGATCCAATTTGGTGAAGTACTGAGCACCACTCAATTCATCCAAGAGGTCATCAATGACATGAATGGGAAATTTGTCTTTCATGGTGAGTTTGTTGAGGGCACTTAAATCAGGACACATGCGCCAAGTACCTTCTTTCTTGAGTACCATGACCACAGGGAAATAATATGGGCTAGTAATGGGATGGATAACACCGACTTCTAGTAATTCATGAACAATTTTCTCAATTTCATTATTATGGGCAAAGGGATGACGATAAGGCCAAACATTGGTAGGAAGACTGCCCAGGATGAGAGGGATGGAATGATCATGGAATCCACCGGAAGGGGGAAGTTATTTGGGGGTGGTAAAAATAACTTGTTGGAGGGAGAGGATAGATTGGAGGTTGGGATGCACAGAAGGTGTCTCAATAGAATGAATGGAGTGGAGTTGGGCTATAATTCCTGAATGACCTTTTTTGAGGATATTTTCCATGTGATGGGAACTGATGATCTCAAGGGAACCTGCAGTGATGCCTTGGAACTTATACTGGTGTCCCTCTTGTTGGAATTGCATGGTTAAGTCCGTAAAATTCATGAGAATGGGGCCTAGAGTGCATAACCATTCAAAACCAAGAAAAATATCACAGCCACCCATGTCAATAGAAAACATATGGTATTTCAGGTGATACTGACCAATTTGGAGGCACACATTTTCACATCGTCCCCCACATTTCATGGAACCACCATTGGCAATCATGATTTGAAAATGATTAACGACACGAATGTAACAATTGAATTCTTAAGAAATGTGGTGATGGATAAAGTTATGGGTGATACCACTATCCACAAGGATGATGAATTTCCTATTTTTGATGTAACCAATTAATTTGAGAGTTTGGGGAGAAGAGAAGACAGTTAGGGCATTAAGTGAAATCACTTGGTCAACGTCGGGTGGGGGTTAGAGGGTGGGGTGAGGTTAGATTGCGGTGGTAGTTCCTCCACATGCGGAACAACAACATATTCTTCAAAAATATCCTTAGTCACGTCCATAAAAAAAAAAAATTCCTTACACTTGTTCACAATTATAACAAAGACCCTTGAGTTGACATTCAACCATTTCATCCCTAGTTAATTTTTGGATCTTGAGGGGAGTTGTAGAAGGAGAAAAAGAGGTGGTTTTAGGGCAAGGAGGGTTTGTGGGTCTGGGAGGACACAATCTGTTGGGCTTCCTTGGCCCATTGAGTAGCTTCCAACCAAGTCTGGGGGCGTGCCATGAGAACCTGGGCACAAATTTCATCTTTGAGGCCACCGATAAAGCATTCCCTAAATAAAGCATAAGGCATGCCCTCTGTTCTGAAAACCAAGTTCTCAAATGCAGAAATAAAGTCTTCCACTGTCCTAGACTTCTTTAAATTGGTCAAATGACCTAAATGGTGGGTGTCAGAGTCAAAGCGGTCATAACGTTCGGCCACAAACTGTGTCCAAGCTAGATACCCTTGGCGTGCCTTTTTTCTCCATTGCCACCATTGTCATCGTTCCAGATCCATATGTAAGACACCATAATGAGGCTTGGATAAATCATCAATAATGCCATGCAATTAGAAATAATGTTCCATTTGGGTGACCCAGCCTGTAGGATATGATACTTAAAATTTGTTCACCTCAATTCTAGGAGAGCGGAGGTCTCAGGAGAAGTGGGTAGTATGAGGGCCTTGGTAATGGGAAGAGTCATGGTCATCCTGATACGATGGTTGTTCAGAAGAGGAAGGGTTATGGGAATGACCCAGTGATCCAGATTCGGATCCAAGAGCTTGATGGGGCTCAAAAAGACCTAAAAATAAATGTTCTTAGAATGATGTCAAAATAAACATGTGTGTAGGTCTCATCAATACTAACTCAATGCAACTTGAACGGGCTCAAACGGACGTCGTATGCTCCTGCTATCGCGATCTGAAGTTTAGGTCAAACTGGCAAAAAATCAAAGTCAACAGTCTGTACTGCTGAGGTCACCAGGACAGGTGGCAGATGACGTCAACAAGACACATGGCAGCAGCAGGACATGCCACATGGCAGTCATTTTTGGCATTTTTAGGGGTTGATTTGGACCAATAAAAATTGGACACGTGGCAGTCTGTACAGCATGACATGTGGCAAGTACGGTGATGACATAGCAGGTGTGCTTATGTGGCCAATTGCTGACAGGGAAGGTACGGAGCAGAAACATGGGTGAATCACTAGTTGACAAGTGGCATCAGCCCAACGAATAAGGAGGTGCCACGTGGCCCAGAGTTAGGCTGCCACGTGGAACCAGGTGGTTGGCTCCGTTATCAACTTCTTGTGTTCAATTTGTTGATGGTTTGCTTCTTTAAGTGATCTAATATTCTCTTCATATTATAAGCTTGTTTTTTGTCTTTATATTCACATGCACTGTCAAAAAACGGTCTTGATAAAATTGAGGTTATAGTGTGTAATTGTTAAGCTTTGATTTTCGGATCAAGTGGTATCAAAGCAGGCTGACTTTTGCAGGAACTGTGAATATGGGAAAAATCTTGAAGAGAGCTAGACTCCAGAAGCTTGAGGAGATCAACCAAACACTTCAGCGAGAGAATGATGAATTGCGAAGATTGATGTAGATACTCGAGGAAGACAGGGAAAGAATGTGAACGTTGATGTTGGCAATGGAAGCAAGGCCAGTTGGAGGAAGTCCTTCAGCTAGAAGCCCGAGCCCTGTCAGGGATGACGAAACTCATCCATTCCGGAGGCAATTAGATGAGGAGGATTCATATACTCCTGTTACTCTAGTTGAGGAGCAGTCGATAGGAGAGGCCATTGGCACATTCTCTTCGCCGGTCAAAAGCACTAATTACACTCCTGCCTCACCTGTAGCTGATCAGGAAGTGGAGTCCAACCATTTGGAGATAGCAGCATTTGAAAAACATACAAAAGGAGTATGTATCAGAATGTTATCGAAGTTTGGATACCAGAAGGGGCAAGGCCTTGGAAAATATGGCCAAGGCAAAGCCGAGCCGATTGAAGTGCATGAGCGTCCACTCCTGGAAGAATTGGGATATGCAGAAGAATATTCTGAGGACAAAAGTCCAGTGATTCATTCCACACACTGTCAAAAGTTCGGACACGATGCTGACCACTATTGAAAGTGGCATCCAGAATTGACACCAGAATGGGTTCGGACTCGGCAAGGAAAACAGGCAGCGATGCAAACAGTGAGTCGCAAAAGAAAGGTAAACAGGTTGAAAGGTATAAATCACCTTCACCCACCTTTACTCATGAGCATGCTAGAGTCATGAACCTTATCAGGAAAATAATTCCATGCACGTTTTGTAGCAGCAATAACCATTGTGTTGTAGACTATTGGAAACCAAAAAGTATATGGAAGAAAGATCATGGCGACAAGAAGTATGCCAAGACGTGATGATGTGACACTGCAGGTCAAAGAGTATATGTGAGCAAAGTTAGTGCAGCCAGGGCAGGAGTCAGAAAAATCCAAGGGGGATTCGACTCAGTTAGGGCGCGATTCCATCAAGTTTCTTCGAGCAAGAAACACTTGTTCACATTGTCAGAAGAGTGGACATTGTGAGGATAGTTGTTGGAGGTTGCATCCAGCGTTGCGACGCTCAACAAAACCTGAAGGGCCTGAGAAAAAGACAGATGTTGCAAAGGAACAGAAGGACGTTGCTGACCAGCAAAAGGATGTTGCAAGAGGACAACATGTGGATGCTACAGAGAAGCAGAGGAACGACCGCGACACTCTGTTGGAAGGAGATGGGTCGTCCGACTAGAACTTGGCAGATTTTATGCCATATATGTAAATTGAGTCAGTGTCATTATCATTGATGTAATAAAAGTGATTTGATTTATGGAATCACTTATTGAGTCTAGTTAATGTTAAGTCTATGTTGTTTTTCATTAATTGATTGATGTAAGGATAGAGTCAATTGATGTAATAAACCTTTTAGGGTCCAAAAGGTCTTTAGTGGGAGGGCGTGATCCAGATTCATATCTAGGAGCTTCATGGGGCTCAAAAAGGCCTAAACATCAGTGTTCTCATAATGATGTCAAAACAGACATGTGTGTAGGCCTCGTTAATATGAACCAAACGGAACTTGAACGGGCTCAAACGAACGTCGTATGTTCCTAATATCGTGATCTGAAGTTCAGGTCAAAATGGCAAAAAGTCAAAGTCAAAGTCAACAGTCTGTACTGCTGACGTCAGCAGGACAGGTGGTAGATGATGTCAGTAAGACACGTGGCAGCACTAGTACGTGCCATGTGGCAGTCATTTTTGGCGTTTTTAGGGGCTGATTTGGACCAATAAAAATTGTACATGTGGCAATTTGTACAACATGACACGTGGCAGGTAATTGTACACGTGGAAATTTGTACAACATGACACGTGGCAGGTACGGTGATGACCTGGCAGGTGTGATTACGTGGCCAATTGCTGACAGGGTAGGTATGGAGCAGACACATGGGTGAATCACTAGTTGACAAGTGGCATCATTCCAATGGATTAGGAGGTGCCACGTGGCCTAGACTTGGGTTGCCACGTGGCACCAGGTGGTTGGCTCATTTGGTTGCATGTTATAAAAATTATGGTCTCCCCGAGTTTTGAACTCATGACCTCCAACAAGGAGTATGCACCTTGGGAACAGTTCGAGTGTCATTGCACCAAACGTGGTACTTCTTTAAAGCACCCACTTTATTATATTATAAAGTGTTGTAAAGTATTGAATGGGAGAGGAAAGGGCTAGGGCTAAGCCCCAACCCACGGATTTGTGCATCCGCATACACCCACAAGCGCAGAAGCTTCCCCTCTAATGATAAGCTTGATACTTGGCACGTATTTTGGGTATAGCCCCGAGTTTTATGGGGTTGGTGTAACCTCCATTTAATGTAAAGGGGCCAGCGCACAACCCTATGAGTTGGCGCTTGGCCACCTTAGAAGCCATATGACCGAGTAAAAGGGAGCGCGCACCTATGTTGGGGGCTTATGGCCACATTTTTTCTAAATGTGGGTTTTGACCATAGGATTATGAATTTTATTTGATTTTCTTACTAATTTTTGGGCAGTTTTGGTTATTTTGCCATATCTTGATGGATATTGGACCAAATTGAATGCCACGAAAAGTGGGATGTTGGTATTTGATCCCTCTACCTCATGGAAATATAAAAAAATTCATTGCGAGGTTCTAAACAAGCAATAAGCAACAAGGAATCTTGAAGCCAAGGTCAAGTAGTCTTGAGCAGTGTAGAGTAACTAAGCTTTGGAGGCAGTTTCTGGGAGTTCTACAATTCTGTTTTTAGTGCCATCTGTTGCATCAGGTTTCTGAGACAGAGAAGAATATATCTAATCAATCAGAGCCCTAAATGATGTAATTGTAATGCAGATTGTAAACCATTGAATATTGAATAGAGAAAGCCTCCCTCACTGAAGACAAAGGCCCAGAGACGTAGGCGAGATTGCCAAACTCCATTATCAACTTCTTGTGTTCAATTTGTTGATGGTTTGTTTCTTTATGTGATCTGATATTCTCTTCATATTATAAGCTTGTTTGTTGTCTTTATATTCACATGCACCGTCAAAAAACAGTATTGATAAAATTGAGGTTATAGTGTGTAATTGCTAAGCTTCGATTCTTGGATCACCCAGGAAGTGTTCTTTGAGGTATTTGATGTAGGAACATTGTTCCTTGAGGTCTTTGATGTGGGAAAATTGTTCCTTGAGGTATTTGATGTGGGAACATTGTCCCTTGAGGATATCAATAGTTGAATTGATGGAGCTAATGTTGGCACTGAGATACTTGATGTCATCATTGTCTTGGTTGTTGTCAACAATCAAGGTATTGAGTTCTTRGGCTCRTGTGGTAGTCATTGGGACAAAGGAGAAGGAAAATGGTATAGGGGAAACAAAAGGGGTCTAAGAGAATTCAAACGATATTGAGCATTAAAACTAAGAGGAAGAGGAGGGATTTAAATAAGCGTGAATAAAACGAATCTAAAACTTTCTTGGCTTCATCACCAGTGCTGGAAGAGGGAGATTATTCCAGCTCCCTTTCTACCCTGCTCCATCACCGTGCACCACTTCGTCTGGAAGAGGGGAGGCCAAAAAAATGATRCCCCAAAAAMATGCCGAAAAAGAATAAATGGACGGGAGAATGGGATTGAGTTTCAAGGGCAGAAGGGTCCCATTTCTTATGGTCGAGAGGTAGAACTGAAAAATTCCCATTTCCGATGGTTGGGAGGTAGAACTRAAAAATTCCCATTTTCGATGGTCGAGATTGTCAAATTCCCCCTTACTACATCATTGCTATGAATACGAGGACAACTAATACAACTAACAAATATTATATTCCAGGTGTTGGCTAAAATCCAAATGTTTTGCACCTTTTTTTACCTACTTTTTCTCCTAGATTCTGGCAATCCATTTCCCGTTCACCCGAATCCATCAATTAATTTTTCATTTAAATAAATTGAATAAATACTTATATAGTTTTTAATTTTTTATTTTAAAATCATTTTTTTAACTTTTCAAATAACACATAATTGTAAAAAAAATATTTAAAAATAAATTGAGAATGAAAACAAGAAAGAAATTATACCGTAACAAAGATTAAGAATTTCTAAATGAAACTAAAAAGTAAGTTATTAAAATAGAGATGAAAATAACTCTATTATATATAATATTTAAATTTTATCAATAATTTTTCATTTAAACTGAAAAAAACTCGATTATCATATAATATTATGAATAATCTTTTATTTAATTAAATTGAATGAATATTTATATAATTTTTAACCTATCTTTTAAAACCATTTTTTTTTAAAACATTTTAAATAATATGTGATTATATAAAAAAATAATATAATGAAAAATTAATAATGAAAACATAAAAAAAATTAGAATTAAGAAATATTAAAAAATAAAAATAATAAAAATAATAATGAAAATATGAAAAAAACAATTATAAGAAAGATTAGGAATGTCAAACATAGAAATCAAATTTATTAAATGTAAGTTTTTAAAATCATTTCATTAGATGTTAATATCAAATATTAAATAATGTCAAAGTATTAAGCAACATGAAAACATTTCCCCTAAAAATTTCTTAAACCATATTTTACACTATAATTATAATAAAAATTTCCATTCGCAATATCATTGACATACATAATATATGATATAAACTATTTATTCTCAATTGTCGCTTTAAGGCTAAGTAGTATGACTCCACTTCACCCGTTATCACTTTCATATGACAGCTCGATAATATTCGGCTATAACTTCTAACAAACTTCAAAAATTAATGATATCCATCCTTTCTTTCTAACAGAAAGAAAAAGCCAATTCTAAGTAAAATTCAAAATATTCGAGACAAATAAATCATTTTAAAAAATAATGAGCATATTTTTTTATGGCTATCCAGCCTTAATTTCAAATTTCATGCAAAAAGAAATTTGAATCTTGCCTTTTTAGCACTCATAGCTGAATACAGAATGGATTACTTGAAAGCATGAGCTCTATATTGATGATCCACTGATAAACTTACAGGTATTCGACTATGTGAAAGTAGGATAGCAAGTTGGCTATTAGAAGTTTGCAATCAATGAACCACATAAATAAGTGTGTCGACGAATTAAGAGGATGATCTTGGCTGAACTTCGTGGTATCGATACTAACTGTGTCGACGTGTATAGACTAATTATTTATTTTGCACCAATTTGTGCTATGTCATCATACTTCCGTGGCAAGATCTATATCATACTTGAACTTCACGGGATAACATTTATACCACACCACATTGAGTTGTAAAAAACCTCAGGAAGTAAAGTGACATGACAATTAGTTGGTTAACAATTATTTAAATATTGTTTTAAATTACTTGTATAATACAACTAGCCATTATTTAAACAGGGCATTGACTAAAAGCCAAACAATTTGCACCTTTTCCGACCTTGTATTCCTTCTGGATTCAAGCCATGCATTTTACGTTGACCCCTAATCCTGGCGTCGCCTCCGTTAGCACTAACATCGCCATTTTTTCATTTTCCGTTTTCGTTTACTACACCGACGAAACACCTTCGGATGACCCCGTCGTCATCCTCGTCCGTGAACTGTCCTGTCATCTTGTTCACTCAATTTGGAGCATCGTAATTAACTATGGCATTGGCTACAATCCAAATGATTTGCAACTTTTCCAACCTTGTCTTCCTTCCAGATTCAGGCCATACTTTTTCCGTTGGCCCCTTTTCTCGGCGTCGCCTCCATTAACACCACCATGGTCTTTTTCATTTTCCATTCTGTTTACTACACTGACGATTCACCTTCAGAAGATCCCGCCATCACCCTCGTCCATGAACCGTCCTGTCATCTTGTTCACTCAATTTGGAGAATCCTAATTAACTGCGAGTTGGTTACTTGGATATATGTTCAAAATCAAACAATGATTATCTTCCATGTAGATTATATACCCTTTCTGTAATAACTGTCATGTGCTCATCGAATTATGTTTTAGGCCAAAGACATAATATACATCAGGGTTTTGCTCCCTTTGTTTAGTTAAAATATCAAAATTGTCTTTACCTAAGACAATGACTTGGATATTGGTTCCAAGTGTAACTTTAGTTTGGACTGACTAATCTAAACTAGAAAAAAATTCTAAGTTTCTTGTCATGTGATTACTGCAGTCTGAGTCTAAATACCATATGTCACATGGACTTTCTTGAGCAACATTGCATTCAACTGGGGAAAGTATAGGCATTGCTTCAACGTGCGCCATAAATATAGGGTTGTTGGGACTATTTGCGTTATTTGATTGATCTTGGCCCTGCTTCTTCTGATTATACTGTCTCTTCCTAAAGTCATATGCATAATGACCATATTTTTTACAGTAATGGCACTGAATCTTTGATTTATCGAATCTTTGACTACTTGGCTGACTGCTATTTGGATTTTCACCTCTTCCACCAGTATTTGTAGGACTGCTACTACATCTTCCTCTAGAATAACTTCTTCCTCTGCCTCTAGAGTTAGCTCTCCCCCTTCCTCTTCCATGAATTATAGATGACTGCGTGGAAAAAACATTTTCTAATGACATATTTGATCTATTTAAAATGTGTTCATGATTGATTAGGGAGGCTTGCAGCTCATCTAGACTAAACTGACTCAAGTATTTGTTCTCTTTTAAAGTCACATCAAGGGTATCAAATTTAGGAGGAAGACTCCTAAGTACCTTCTCAACAACCTTCCTATCCTCTATGGTTTCTCCATGAGAATTAATCTGATTTATCATGCCAATAACATGGGTGTAAAATGAATCTACTGAATCTAAGTCCTTCATTGACAGAGTTTCAAAATCTCTTCTAAGAATTTGTAATTTTGAAGTCTTGACTTTGTTCATACCTTTATAATAGGTTTGTAATATGTCTCATGCCTCCTTGGCTTGATTTGTTGATGCTACTCTTGGGAGTATGCTCTCATGCATGGCTTGGTGTATATAAAACATTTTATTTTCATCCTCGAGGAGGAAGTGTTAGATGTAGAAGTTAGACATAGAGATTCAGAAGACAGTGAAGAACTGTGTAACTTATGTAAATACTTCATGAATGAATAAAACAATCAGAGATTGATCCAAATGCTTAGACTGTGTTCATTTTGATGTGTATTTGAACGAATGATATGTTCTCTCTATGTTTATTTTCATTATGCTTATGTATGTTGTTCATAGTTGAATATATGGACCTGTGAAGTATTAGATAAGTTTCAATTGTTTCTCTTCTAAGAATTCGTATGCAACGAGTGCATATTATCCGCAAGGTGTGCGTCAACATAATCTAGATTTGACTCAGAGAATCTCAAGAGAGATAACGAGAAACTTAGACTAAATGTTGCAAGCAGTGCATGGGGTCAAGATTTGACTAAGTGTCTAGAGATTAGGACTGTGAAGCACAAGGAGTGCGTAGTAAGATTTATTTTGAAGAAATCTCTAAGTCTGAACTTTGTCAAGTATTTCACGATCGCAAGGAGTGTGTTGGAGGCCAAAATCCTCAGAGGAATCAAGATCAGAAGAGATAGTGAAAAATATTTAGTAGAAAGGGAGAAATCTATTGAAGGTCACGAATTGACGGTTGAGATCCATTCAGAGGAAATCGGGGTCACTGAAAAACTGTTAGATCTAGGGAGCCCTTCGACACTCCGAGTATTCGGAGGTTGGAAACTGTTTTGAGAGCGGGATCGTATAAGTCTTGAAGCTGCGAAGTGAATCCTAGTCGTCGGTGTCGAGGAGGATATGTGGCAGCAAATCTGAGTGTTCGCGGGGAAGAACTTCGAAGGATTTGCGTGGATCAAAGTACAAACTTCACGAAGTCGTGAAGGACTAAGTAGATATGGACCATTAGATCCAGAAGAACACATGGCGGAGATCCACGTATTTCGGAGGAAGAGCGCTTTGGAGAAACTTCTATGTGGAGTGAGCCAAAACTCCTGAAGTCATGAAGTAGAGAATTCCATTGAGGTCGTCGATCTGAGGAGGACACGTGCCAACAAATTGTGGACTTCAGAGAAAAGAGTACTTCGGATAAAAATGGGTGAGGTGAAGCCAAAAATCCCGAAGCACGAAGTAGCGAATTCCATCTAATTCGTCGATGTAAGGAGGACACACGTCAAAATATCATGGACTTCGGAGAAGGGAGCAAGGAGAAAACAGAGCATTGACTAGAATTCGTTCGAAGTGCCAAAAAGGTAAGAAGCTAAATCTAAGTTGTTGGTTGTGTGCACACACGATGTCTGATCTATCACTTTGGCGATAGAGCACTTCAGGGGAAAACGAGGGGTGAAGTCTCGAAGTGTTGAATTCCATCGGAACCATTCGTTGGAAAAGGGCATGTGGCACTTGATCCTTAGCTTCGCATGGAAAGTACTTCGGGAGAAAAAAAGGCTTTGGAGCATTTGAAACTCCTGAACACCGATGCTCCGAAGTAGATCACAATTATTGGTTGTTGAAGGAGTACGGACTGTAGATCTAGTCTGAGTGTGTTCGCCACTTAAGAGTTTGGCAAATTTGGAGTCAGGTGTGTCAAGAACACTCGAAGCCCGAAGTCCCAAAGCGCATGGGGAATGAAGGTAAGCCCACGATTTTTTACCAGGGTCACGTGGAGGACTCTGCGGGTACACAGAAACTCCCAAAAAGGTGATTTCGCAACCGAGGATTAGGACTTTGACCTGTGGAGAAGATAGAAGAGGTTCAACACGAACCTATGAGCTAATTCAGCTCCCGAAGTCGATCGATCCTAGACCGGGAGGTCGCGTAGCCCTGAGGGAGAGTAGGGGGTTTGCATCAAGTGGTATCAAAGTCTGATTTTGCTTGCAGACAATAGGAAAATGTGAAAGAGTTATGTTTAATAGCATCAAGTTAGAGAAAGGAAATCAAAGCAATGGAATTATGCCACCCAAAAGGCGCAGGGATAGACTTGTAGCAAATCCGAAAATGGAAGAATAAATGAGGCGACTCCAAATGAGATTGGACGCCATGGAAACAACACATAGGAGAGAACCAGATGTTTGTGATTTTAGCGAAGATGAAAGTGAAGAGGTATAAGAAGAAAGAGCTTCAGAAAGAGAACCTGCAGAAGAATCACTGCTAAGAGATGTTTCGAGAATAGGAGCCAGAGCAAAAGTAGAAGTCCTGATGTATGAAGGCAATTTGGAAGTTGAAGAATTGCTAGATTGCATGCATGCTATGGATAAATACTTTGATTATGAAGAAATTGATGAAGAAAAGAAAGTGAAACATGCAATAACCAGGTTGAGAGGTCATGCAACATTATGGTGGGATGAACTACAAGCTGATCGCAGATGCAAAGGAAAGCATAAAATCAAAATTTGGGAAAGGATGGTAGCTAAGTTGAAAGAAAAATTTATCCCTAAAGACTATCAGATAAATATGTTTAGAAAGTTACAAAACCTGAGACAAAAAAGTTTATTAGTAAAAGAATACATTGAAGAATTTTATAGACTAAATATCATGCATGGACAGAAGGAAAATGACGATGAAAAAACAACCATGTATATAAATGGGTTGAGATACAAGATACAAGAGGAGACCAACATGATATCTATTGGCACAATCGAGGATGCTTATCAAGTAGCCTTGAAAGCTGAAGAGAAGTTGGCAAGAAAATAAGGCTAGCGAAACAGGGTGTTAGGGTCCTAACCCGCACATAGGTAGAACAATATATTCAGATGTAATAAACGTCAATATAAATAAGGCCTTTAATAAAATAGAACAAGTCGAATGTAAGAATACCTAATAGAAGCTTCCGCTTCTAGAAGGATCTTCCTCTAGATGCTTCTTTTGATAGACATATTTAGTATAAATAAGAGTCGAGGGTATGAGAACCCTAGCATGGATATTATTGTAATAGAGCTCTGCTCGACTGGAGGTTGCCCCCTCAAAGAGGCCTGTGAACATTGCTCTCAGAATAAAAGTGTTATTTCTATTGTTATTCTCATATCATTTCAGTGTTATTGTGGTGATTATTCTGGTTATATTGTTGTTATTCTGCCATTTCTAACATTTTATTTATGTTCTGTATAATTTTTATATCTAGTATATCACAAGTGGTATCAGAGCACTTTCTTGGCAGAAATTGTGGGTAAATTTTTTTTTTCAGGGTAGAGACGTATTCCGGCATCTTTAAGCCACAGAGATCTGTCGTTACATGCATAAACTCGCAGTTGAGGGATTCATACACGCAGGAAATACAAGTGGTTCTTAAGCGCACATCTGTTGGCCACCCTTGTAACCCATGTTGGTACCCCTTCGAGGGGTAGCGCATCAGACAACACCTTTGTACGGATCGGCCTAGATTTCCTGAAGCCCTCTTTAGATAAACTGATCGGTCCCCTGACTGCCATAGTGCCATCGAGAATAACACTCGAGAATATACTCTCTAGTATCTGGGTAGTTGGGTAGTACGACTAAGGGTATGGTCTATCCTCCTTAGTTAGTGCCCTGAGATATTGGGTCGAGTACTACTATTGGACCCCGCACGTATATCAGAGAGCTATAGCACAGGGAAAATCCTTGTCTGTAGAACCCTTGAATACCTAACCCTTGGGGACCAAAACATAAACAAATTAAAACAGACAAGATCTATTGCCACGCAACTATGTTCGGGTTGCCAAGTAAATACACATTTATTTCTGGTTAATCATTTGGGCATTTCCTCTCTAGTATTCTTCAGACCGGAGTATAACTCCGCAGGTGTAAAAAAAGTATGGAAATTTGTTCACCATTATTTGAGACCTATTCCATTAGATTCATATCTTCTCCCTTATCACTTTCATCCATATCATTTTTCGGCAAAATTTTTGACCCTGCCCCCCCTTTTCAGTTCCCCCATCCTCATGGCCCATACCCATAGCCAAGACTTGGAATCTCGCTTCAACACCTTGCAATTTGGTCTCATCGAGACCCAACAAGAAGTAAAACAACTCAGTGTCAATGTTGTCACCATCAATACAACCATGCAGTCCTCAATGGAGGAAATCAAACAAGACCTCACCACCCATCTTGAATCTATCTTTTCGGCACTCTATACCAAACTGCATATCCTTACAGATAACCCTTCCTCTTCCTCACCTCCACATACTGAAGGTGACCATTCTTCTCATTCCCATAACTTTCAGAACCATCACATTCAACGTGACCTACACCTTCTGCGGGTGGATGTGACCAAATTTGATGGCTTGGACCCCACTGGTTGGGTAACCCAAATGGAACATTATTTCTCTTTATACGGCATTACAGATGACTTGGCCAAACTCATGTATGGTGTTCTCCATCTAGATCAAGAACGTTGGCAATGGTGGAAATGGAGAAAAACTTCTCGTCAAGGGTATATTGCTTGGACACACTTTGTGGCAGAGCTTTATGAACGCTTTGACACTGACACTAACCATTTGGGTTGTTTGACAAAGTTGAAACAATCAGGAACAATGGAAGACTTTATAGCTGCCTTTGAGCATCTGAATTTTCGAACAGAGGGCATGTCTGATGCCTTTTTTCGAGAATTTTTTATCAGTGGCCTCAAGGATGAGCTTCGGGCCCATGTTCTCATGGCTCAGCATCAGAGTTGGGTGGAGGCTACTAAAAGAGCTAAAGAAGCACAACATGTTGTATCTTCTCAAAACTAGAAACCCTCCTTTATCCCTCACCCTAAACCAGTAAATCCCAGTACTCCCTCCGCTCCACTAAAGATCCAAAAATTGACCAGGGTTGAAATGAATGAACGCCAACTCAAAGGCCTTTGTTATAATTGTGATGACAAATATTTTCTGGGCCACAAGTGTAAGGAACAAAAGATGTTTACGGCCATCTCCAAGGATATTTCGGAAGAGGATATTGAAGCTCCCCTTGTGTCTGAGTCACCTGAAACCCTCGACATAACCCCTCCCTCAGACCCTCCTGAAGTAGAACCGGTCATTTCCCTCAATGCTCTCACTGGCTTCTCTGCTCCCCAAACCCTCAAGCTAATCGGTTACATCAAGCATCAGAATGTCATCATTTTGGTTGATAGTGGAAACACCCATAATTTTATTCATCACTACATTGCCCAAGAAACTCATTGCTACATCCATGCCGTCAATACTTTCCAAATCATGATTGCCAATGGTGGCTCCATGAAATGTTGAGGGAATTGTGATAATGTGCATCTCCAAATTGGTGACTACCACCTAAAATCTCATATGTTTGCTATATACATGGGCTGGTGTGACATTGTGTTGGGTGCAGATTGACTAAGGACTTTGGGTCCAATTCTCATAGATTTTAAAGAATTAACCATGCAATTTGACAAGGAAGGCCACCAATATAAGTTCCAAGGCATCATCGTTGGGTCACCTGAGATCATTAGTTCCCATCGCATGGAAAAGTTGCTCAAAAAGGGTCATTATGTTGTTATTGCTCAACTCCATGCCATCCAAGCAACATAAACACCCTTGGTGCCGCAAGACCTCCAAGCCATCTTTTCTAAACATCAAGTGGTCTTTTCCACTCCCTAGGGACTCCCTCCTTCACGTGGTGTTCATGATCATTATATTCCCCTTCTACCTGGAAGCCTTCCTCCCAATATCTGTCCATATCATCACCCATTTTCCCAAAAAAATGAAATTGAGAAAATGGTTCAGGAACTCCTTAATGTAGGCGTTATTTTCTCTAGTACGAGCACCTACTCTTCTCCCGTGGTCATGGTTTTGAAGAAAGAAGGTTCTTGGCGAATGTGTTCTGACTTTCGTTCCCTCAACAAACTTACCATTAAAGACAAATTTCCCATTCATGTCATTGATGACCTCCTGGATGAACTGAGTGGCGCCCAATTCTTTACTAAACTTGATCTTCATTCAGGCTACCACCAGATACGTATGAAAGAGGAAAACATTCCCAAAACTGCCTTTAGAACTCATGAGGGCCACTATGAGTTTTTGGTCATGTCCTTTGGCTTGTGTAATGCCCCCTCCACCTTCCAAAGCCTCATGAATCAAGTCTTTCGTCATTTTCTCCATCATTTTGTCTTAGTTTTCTTTGATGATATCCTCATCTATAGCAAGACCTAGACAGAACATCTTGCTCATGTGGATCGAGTTCTCCATCTACTCTCTCAGCACCAACTTTTCCTGAAACTGTCTAAATGTGCTTTTGGCGCCTCAGAAGTAGATTACTTGGGTCATCTAGTTGGGAAGGATGGCATCAGGGTGGATCCTAAAAAGATTGAAGTTATGCAAGATTGTCCTCACCTAAAGACTCTCAAAATCTTGCTTGGATTTATGGGCTTAATAGGCTATTATCGCAAGTTTGTTAATAATTACGGAAAGATTGCAGCACCTCTCACTGCTCTCCTAAAAAAGAACTCTTTCACTTGGACTCCAGCTACTGCTCAAGATTTTCAAACCTTGAAGATCACCATGTGCACCACTTCAGTCCTGTCCCTTCCTGATTTCACAAATACCTTTGTCTTGGAATGTGATGCTTCAGGGAAAGGAATTGGTGTTGTCCTTATGCAAGAGGGTCGGCCTTTGGCCTTTACCAGCAAGCAACTATCTGAAAGAAATCTGGGCAAATCTATCTATGAAAAGGAAATGTTGGCTATCCTACATGTCGTTGATTTGTGGCACCCTTATCTATTGGGGCAACGCTTCTAAATTAAGACAGACCATCAAAGTCCAAGTATTTTTTGGAACAACGCATTTCCTCCCCGGAGCAACAAAAATGGGTAACTAAGCTATTTGGCTATGATTATGAGATCATTTACAAGAAAGGAAAATAAAATGTGGTTGCGGATGCACTTTCTCGCAAATATGAAGATGAAGGATCCATTTTTTATCTTTCCTTCATTGTACCAGATGGGCACCAAGATGTTCGCCAAGAATGGCTACAAGATCCCAAAATTTCGCAGTTGATCCAACAATTGCAATCCAGTGCTCCAGCTCCCCCAGGGTACTCTTCGCTCCATGATGAGCTTCGATACAAAGGCCTTTTGTATTTAAGTAAACAATCAAAGCTTAAATCCACGGTACTTTCTAAGCTTCATGCTACACCGACAGTGGGGTACTCCCGGTTCACCAAAACCTATGATAGGGTCAAACATTATTTTTTCTGGGATAGTATGAAATAGGACATTCATAATTTTGTGGTCGAATGTGGTGTGTGTCAATGCAACAAGGGAGAAACAGTCAAATATCTGGGCACACTACAACTGCTCCCAATTACACCTACTATTTGGAAGTACATCTTTATGGATTTTATCACAAGGTTACCCAAATCGGGAGATAAATCTGCAAGATACCAGATATATAAAATATGCAGAACAGAAACGAAATGCTAGAAATGACAGAATAACAGTAAAATATCCAGCATAATCTTCACAATACACAGAAATGATATACGAAATAGCAACATAAATAGCACTTTGAAT
>ML779732.1:128277-138425 GCA_009831015.1 Picea engelmannii
CTGATTTATTCCCTGATTTGGGTAAGCCTGTAATAAAATCCATAGATATATCCTTCCAAATATCAGGGGGAATTGGAAGCGGTTGGAGTGTGCCTGGAGATTTGACTATTTCTCCCTTGTTGCATTGGCATACCTCACATTCATCCACAAACCTTGTCTTCCTTCCAGATTCAGGCCATACCTTTTCCGTTGGCCCCTTTTCTTGGCGTCGCCTCCATTAACACCACCATGGTCTTTTTCATTTTCCATTATGTTTACTACACTGACGATTCACCTTCAGAAGATCCCGCCATCACCCTCGTCCATGAACCGTCCTGTCATCTTGTTCACTCAATTTGGAGAATCCTAATTAACTGCGAGTTGGTTACTTGGATATATGTCCAAAATCAAACAATGATTATCTTCCATGTAGATTATATACCCTTTCCGTAATAATTGTCATGTGCTCATCATTATGTTTTAGGCCAAAGACATAATATACATTAGGCATAACGTTTTGCTCCCTTTGTTTAGTTAAAATATCAAAAYTGTCTTTACMTAAGACAATGACTTGGATATTGGTTCCAAGTGTAACTTTAGTTTGGACTGACTAATCTAAACTAGAAAAAAATTCTAAGTTTCTTGTCATGTGATTACTGCAGTCTGAGTCTAAATACCATATGTCACATGGACTTTCTTGAGCAACATTGCATTCAACTGGGGAAAGTATAGGCATTGCTTCAACGTGCGCCATAAATATAGGGTTGTTGGGACTATTTGCATTGTTTGATTGATCTTGACCCTGCTTCTTCTGATTATACTGTCTCTTCCTAGATTCATATGCATAATGACCATATTTTTTATAGTAATGGCACTGAATCTTTGATTTATCAAATCTTTGACTACTTGGTTGACTGCTATTTAGATTTTCACCTCTTCCACCAGTATTTGTAGGACTGCTACTACATCTTCCTCTAGAATAACTTCTTCCTCTGCCTCTAGAGTTAGCTCTCCCCCTTCCTCTTCCACGAATTATAGATGATTGTGTGGAAAAAACATTTTCTAATGACATATTTGATCTATTTAAAATGTGTTCATGATTGATTAGAGAGGCTTGCAGCTCATCTAGACTAAACTGACTCAAGTATTTGTTCTCTTCTAAAGTCACATCAAGGGTATCAAATTTAGGAGGAAGACTCCTAAGTACCTTCTCAACAACCTTCCTATCCTCTATGGTTTCTCCATGAGAATTAATCTGACTTATCATGCCAATAACATGGGTGTAAAATGAATCTACTGAATCTAAGTCCTTCATTGACAGAGTTTCAAAATCTCTTCTAAGAATTTGTAATTTTGAAGTCTTGACTTTGTTAATACCTTTATAATAGGTTTGTAATATGTCTCATGCCTCCTTGGCTTGATTTGTTGATGCTACTCTTGGGAGTATGCTCTCATGCCTGGCTTGATGTATATAAAGCATTTCCTTTCCATCCTTTTTCCTTTGATCTTTCAAGGAATCATTCTCAACTTGTGTGAGGGCATTGCACACTCTCTGATCTGTTGGTTCCACATAGCCATTTTCAACTATCTCCCACACATGTGGACCTCGAAATATTTCCTTCATGGTAAAGGACCATAACTCATAATTTTTACCTGTAAAAGTGGTAGGTTGCATATTTGAAGTAGAATCCATAATTTCACCTTACAATAGAGATGTTGCTCTTTAAAATTTCTCTTTAAACCTACTATGATAAAACCTTCTCTGATAAACCTTCTATGATTCGAGATCTCAGATCTAGTGCACACAAACTCGCTCAAAACGTCTCGGTTACAATTATTGCACGCTACAAAACTTCTTCGTTGAGGTCTCAACACTTACAAGATTGCGCGTTGTGATGATAACACTTAATAAAATGATTTCTTGTCACAAAATCAACACTATGCTACTCTTATCACATAATCTCACAAACACAAAAGAACTTAGAAATAATCATGAATATGTCAACAACAGAATTATATATATATATATTATCAACTTGAATATTGCACGCTATTAAAAAATACAATACTGTGTAGAGCTTCGGCTCCAACAACTTCTGCAAAATTTCAGAAACAGAGCTTGAGCTCTCAAATTTATTCAACTCCTTACACAGCTGTTGTTGTTGCGAACTATCGACTAACTCACAATCTATCGACTACCTACATACTCAACCATATAAAGATGAGGGTAGAGATTTCTTGTAGAAGCTAACCGACTTAACATTTAAGACAACAATAAATTCGACTGACTCTATCTGCATAACAAGGATCGAGAAATATAAAAGTTTGACTCATTAATAATGCTCATGCTAACACTTCTACTTATCGTGTTTGACTGAGTAACATCCCTACTTACCGTGACAGACATATTCGGTGTAAGATTAAATCTCACGACTTATAATTAATATATTCAACAAATATCCCTCCCATTTAGCATCTCCACGACATAAAATGGCATTCCAAAAAACAATAATTCAACACCAGATTAATGCCAACGAATCCCTTCCTAGATTGCCTAATCATTTTGAAAATTTCACACGTTTGTTCTTGCATCTACACTGGAGAGAGAATAGGAAAACGCTCTAACAAGGAACTTCATCGAGATACACCTTCTTTGTCTCCCACTGATGCAGGAGCATCGCCATCAAAGATAAAGAGGTCGAGAGTGGAAGCAGAATTCGACACCAAAGCGCGCCAAAATTTCAAATCAACATTAAACAAAGGCAGGAGCATGTTGTTGAGATATTTTGGAAATATTGTATTTAAAGACCTTGTTTGAAAATTCGAGTCACCGCCTGAGAATGGTAGAATGTTGTAAATTCTTAAACGACTGTAAGGTGTTACAGATATAGAGTGTCAGCTCATATATGCTAATAACTCACATTTATTGTAATAGGACTAATTAGGTAATCGCTAAAACAATGATGGGATAGAATTCAGATAGGACGGAGAAGAGCTCAAGAAGCCACTCCTTAGACATGTTTCTGTAATGTATTGAATGGTATTGTAGAAGAAGGAGTAAGAAGTGTTAGATGTAGAAGTTAGACATAGAGATTCAAAAGACAGTGAAGAACTATGTAACTTATGTAAATACTTCATGAATGAATAAAACAATCAGAGATTGATCCAAATGCTTAGACCGTGTTCATTTTGATGTGTATTTGAATGAATGATATGTTCTCTCTATGTTTATTTTCATTATGCTTATGTATGTTGTTCATAGTTGAATATATGGACCTGTGAAGTATTAGATAAGTTTCAATTGTTTATCTTCTAAGAGTTCGGATGCAACGAGTGCATATTATCCGCAAGGTGTGCGTCGACATAATCTAGATTTGACTCAGAGAAGCTCAAGAGAGATAACGAGAAACTTAGACTGAATGTTGCAAGGAGTGCACAGGGTCAAGATTTGACTAAGTGTCGAGAGATCAGGATTGTGAAGCACAAGGAGTGCGTAGTAAGATTTATTTTGAAGAAATCTCTAAGTCCGAACTTTGTCAAGTATTTCACGATCGCAAGGAGTGCGTTGGAGGCCAAAATCCTCAGAGGAATCAAGATCAGGAGAGATAGTGATAAATATTTAGCAGAAAGGGAGAAATCTATTGAAGGTCATGAATTGACAGTTGAGATCCATTCAGAGGGAGTCGGGGTCACTGAAAAACTGTTAGATCTAGGGAGCCCTTCGGCACTCCGAGTATTCGGAGGTTGGAAACTGTTTTGAGAGCGAGAGCGTTGAAGTCCCGAAGCTGCAAAGTGAATCCTAGCTGTCGGTGTCGAGGAGGATACGTGGCAGTAGATATGAGTGTTCGCGGGGAAGAACTTCGGAGGATTTGCGTGGATCAAACTGCAAACTTCACGAAGTTGTGAAGGACGAAGTATATCTTGTCCATTGGATCCAGAAGAACACATGGCGGAGATCCACGTACTTCAAAGGAAGAGTGCTTTGGAGAAACTTCTATGTGGAGTGAGCCAAAACTCCTGAAGTCGTGAAGTAGAGAAGTCCATTGAGGTCGTCGATCTGAGGAGGACACGTGCCAACAGATTGTGGACTTCAGAGAAAAGAGTACTTCGGATAAAAACGGGTGAGGTGAAGCCAAAACTCCCAAAGTGCGAAGTAGTGAATTCCATCTAAGTCGTCGATCTAAGGAGGACACGCGTCAAAATATCATGGACTTCGGAGAAGGGAGCGAGGAGAAAGCGGAGCATTGACTAGAATTCATTTGAAGTGCCAAAAAGGTAAGAAGCTAAATCTGAGTTGTTGGTTGTGTGCACACACGGTGTCCAATCTATCACTTTGGCAATAGAGCACTTAGAGGGAAAACGAGGGGTGAAGTCTCGAAATGTTGAATTCCATCGGAACCATCTGTTGGAAAAGGGTGTGTGGCACTTGATCCTTAGCTTCGTGTGGAAAGTACTTCGGGAAAAAAAAGGCTTTGGAGCATTTGAAACTCCCGAACACCGAAGATCCAAAGTAGATCACAATTATTGGTTGTTGAAGGAGTACGGACTGTAGATCTGGTCCGAGTGTGTTCGCCACTTAGGAGTTTGGCAGATTTGGAGTCAGGTGTTTCAAGAACACTCGAAGCCCGAAGTCCCGAAGCGCATGGGGAATGAAGGTAAGCCCACGATTTTTTACCAGGGTCACGTGGAGGACTCTGCAGGTACTCAGAAACTCCCGAAAAGGTGATTTCACAACCAAGGATTAGGACTTTGACCTGTGGAGAAGATAGATGAGGTTCAACACGAACCTATGAGTTGATTCAGCTCCCGAAGTTGATCGATCCTAGACCAGGAGGTCGCGTAGCCCTGAGGGAGAGTAGGGGGTTTGCATCAAGTGGTATCAAAGCCTAATTTTGCTTGCATACAATAGGAAAATGTGAAAGAGTTATGTTTGATAGCATCAAGTTAGAGAAAGTAAATCAAAGCAGTGGAATTATGCCACCCAAAAGGCGTAGGGATAGACTTGTAGTGAATCCGAAAATGGAAGAATAAATGAGGCGACTCTGAATGAGATTGGATGCCATGGAAACAACACATAGGAGAGAACCAGATGTTTGTGATGTTAGCGAAGATGAAAGCGAAGAGATATAAGAAGAAATAGCTTCAGAAAGAGAACCTGCAGAAGAATGACTTCTAAGAGATGTTTCGAGAATAGGAGCTAGAGAAAAAGTAGAAATCTCGATGTATGAAGGCAATTTGGAAGTTGAAGAATTGCTAGATTGCATACGTGCTATGGATAAATACTTTGATTATGAAGAAATTGATGAAGAAAAGAAAGTGAAACGTGCAATAACCAGGTTGAGAGGTCATGCAACGTTATGGTGGGATGAACTACAAGCTTATCACAGATGCAAAGGAAAGCATAAAATCAAAAGTTGGGAAAGGATGTAGCTAATTTGAAAGAAAAATTTATTCCTAAAGACTATCAGATAAATATGTTCAGAAAGTTACAAAACCTGAGACAAAAAAGTTTATTAGTAAAAGAATACATTGAAGAATTTTATAGACTAAATATCATCCATGGACAGAAGGAAAATGACGATGAAAAAACAACCAGGTATATAAATGGGTTGAGATACAACATACAAGAGGAGATCAACATGATATCTATTGGCACAATCGAGGATGCTTATCAAGTAGCCTTGAAAGCTGAAGAGAAGTTGGCCAGAAAACAAGGCTAGCGAAACAGGGTGTTAGGGTCCTAACTCGCACATAGGTAGAAAAATATATTCAGATGTAATAAAGGTCAATATTAATAAGGCCTTGCAATAAAATAAAACAAGTCGAATGTAAGAAGACATAATAGAAGATTCCGCTTCTAGAAGGATCTTCCTCTAGATGCTTCTTTTGATAGACATATTTAGTATAAATAAGAGTCGAGGGTATGAGAACCCTAGCATGGATATTATTGTAATAGAGCTCTGCTCGACTGGAGGTTTCCCCCTCGAAGAGGCCCATGAACATTGCTCTCAGAATCAAAGTGTTATTTTTGTTGTTATTCTCATATCATTTCAGTGTTATTGTGGTGATTATTCTGGTTATATTGTTGTTATTCTGTCATTTCTAGCATTTTATTTATGTTCTGTATAATTTTTATATCTAGTATATCACAAGTGGTATCAGAGCACTTTCTTGGCAGAAATTGTGGGTAAATTTTTTTTTTCAGGGTAGAGACGTATTCCGACGTCTTTAAACCATAGATATTTGTCGTTACATGCATAAACTCGTGGTTAAGGGATTCATACACGCAGGAAATACAAGTTGTTCTTAAGCGCACATATGTTGGCCACCCTTGTAACCCCTGTTGGTACCCCTTCGAGTGGTAGCGCATCAGACAACACCTTTGTACGGATCAGCCTAGATTTCCTAAAGACCTCTTTAGATAAACCGATCGGTCGCCTGACTGCTATAGTGCCATCGAGAACAACACTCAGGAATATACTAACTAGTACCTAGGTAGTCGGGTAGTATGACTAAGGGTACGGTCTATCCTCCTTAGTTAGTGCCCTGAGATATTGGGCCTAGTACTACTATTGGACCCTGCATGTATATCATAGAGCTATAGCATAGGGAAAATCCTTGTCTGTAGAACCCTTGAATACCTAACCCTTGGGGACCAAAACATAAACAAATTAAAATAGACAAGATCTATTGTCGCGCAACTATGTTCGGGTTGCCAAGTAAATACACATTTCTTTCTAGTTAATCATTTGGGCATTTCATCTTTGCAGTATTCTTCAGACCAGAGTATAACTCCGCAGGTGTAAAAAAAAAAGTCTGGAAATATGTTCACCATTATTTGAGACCTATTCCATTGGATTCATCTCTTCGCCCTTATCACTTTCATCCATATCATTTTTCGGTAAAATTTTTGACCCTGCCCCCCCTTTTCAGTTCCCCCATCCTCATGGCCCATACCCGTAGCCAAGACTTGGAAGCTCGCTTCAACACCTTGCAATTTGGTCTCATCGAGACCCAACAAGAAGTAAAACAACTCAGTGCCAATGTTGCCACCATCAATACAACCATGCAGTCCTCAATGGAGGAAATCAAACAAGACCTCACCACCCAGCTTGAATCTGTCTTTTCGGCACTCTATACCAAACTGCATATCCCTATCGATAACCCTTCCTCTTCCTCACCTCCACATACTAAAGGTGACCATTCTTCTCATTCCCATAACTTTCAAAACCATCACATTCAATGTGACCTATGCCTTCTGCGAGTGGATGTGACCAAATTTGATGGCTTGGACCCCACTAGTTGGGTAACCCAAATGGAACATTATTTCTCTTTATACGGCATTACAGATGACTTGGCCAAACTCCGGTATGGTGTTCTCCATCTAGATCAAGAACGTTGGCAATGGTGGAAATGGAGAAAAACTTCTCGTCAAGGGTATATTGCTTGGACACACTTTGTGGCAGAGCTTTATGAATGCTTTGACACTGACACTAACCATTTGGGTTGTTTGACAAAGTTGAAACAATTAGGAACAGTGGAAGACTTTATAGTTTCCTTTGAGCATCTGAATTTTTGGACAAAGGGCATGTCTGATGCCTTTTTTCGAGAATGTTTCATCAGTGGCCTCAAGGATGAGCTTAGGGCCCATGTTCTCATGGCTTGGCGTCAGAGTTGGGTGGAGACTACTACAAGAGATAAAGAAGCACAACAGGTTGTATCTTCTCAAAACTAGCAACCCCCCTTTATCCCTCACCCTAAACCAGTAAATCCCACTACTCCCTTCGCTCCACTAAAGATCCAAAAATTGACCAGGGCTGAAATGAATGAACGCCAACTCAAAGGCCTTTGTTATAATTGTGATGACAAATATTTTCCAGGCCACAAGTGTAAGGAACAAAAGATGTTTATGGCCATCTCCGAGGGTATTTCGGAAGAGGATATTGAAACTCCCCTTGTGTCTGAGTCATCTGAAACCCCTGACATAACCCCTCCCTCATACCCTCCCGAAGTAGAACCAGTCATTTCCCTCAATGCTCTCACTGGCTTCTCTGCTCCCCAAACCCTCAAGCTAATCGGTTACATCAAGCATCATAATGTCATCATTCTGGTTGATAGTGGAAACACCCATAATTTTATTCATTGCTACATTGCCCAAGAAAATCATTGCTACATCCATGACGTCAATACTTTCCAAATCATGATTGTCAATGGTGGCTCCATGAAATGTGGAGGGCATTGTGAAAATGTGTGTCTCCAAATTGGTGACTACCACCTGAAATCTCATATGTTTGCTATATACATGGGCAGGTGTGACATTGTGTTCGGTGCAGATTGGCTAAGGACTCTGGGTCCCATTCTCATGGATTTTAAAGAATTAACCATGCAATTTGATGAGGAAGGCCACCAATATAAGTCCCAAGGCATCACCATTGGGTCACCTGAGATCATTAGTTCCCATCGCATGGAAAAGCTGCTCAAAAAGGGTCATTCTGGTGTTATTGCTCAACTCCATGCCATCCAAGCAACATAAACACCCTCGGTGTCGCAAGAACTCCAAGCCATCCTTTCTAAACATCAAGTGGTATTTTCCACTCCCTAGGGACTCCCTCCTTCACGTGGTGTTCATGATCATTATATTCCCCTTGTACCCGGAAGCCTTCCTCCCAATATTCGTCCATATCATCACCCCTTTTCCCAAAAAAATGAAATTGAGAAAATGGTCCAGGAACTCCTTAATGCAGGTGTTATCTGCCCTAGTGCGAGCCCCTACTCTTCTCCCATGGTCATGGTCTTGAAGAAAGAAGGTTATTAATGAATGTGTTCTGACTTTTGTGCCCTCAACAAACTTACCATTAAAGACAAATTTCCTATTCCTGTCATTGATGACCTCCTGGATGAACTGAGTGCCACCCAATTCTTTACTAAACTTGATCTTCGTTCGGGCTACCACCAGATACGTCTGAAAGAGGCAAACATTCCCAAAACTGCCTTTAGAACTCATGAGGGCCACTATGAGTTTTTGGTCATGCCCTTTGGCTTGTGTAATGCCCCCTCCACCTTCCAAAGCCTCATGAATCAAGTATTTCATCCTTTTCTCCGTCATTTTGTCTTAGTTTTCTTTGATGATATCCTCATCTATAGCAAGACCTACACAGAACATCTTGCTCATGTGGATCGAGTTCTCCATCTACTCTCTCAGCACCAACTTTTCCTGAAACTGTCTAAATGTGCTTTTGGCGCCTCAGAAGTAGAGTACTTGGGTCATCTGGTTTGGAAGGATGGAATCAGGGTGGATCCTAAAAAGATTGAAGTTATGCAAGACTGTCCTCACCCAAAGACTCTCAAAATATTGCTTGGATTTCTGGGCTTAATAGGCTATTATCGCAAGTTTGTTAATAATTACGGAAAGATTGCAGCACCTCTCACTGCTCTCCTAAAAAAGAACTCTTTCACTTGGACTCCAGCTGCTGCTCAATATTTTCAAACCTTGAAGATCACCATGTGCACCACTCCAGTCCTGGCCCTTCCTGATTTCACAAAGACCTTTTGTCTTGGAATGTGATGCTTCAGGGAAAGGAATTGGTGTTGTCCTTATGCAAGAGGGCCGTCCTTTGGCCTTTACCAGCAAGCAACTATCTGAAAGAAATCTGGGCAAATCTATCTATGGAAAGGAAATGTTGGCTATCCTACATGTCCTTGATTTGTGGCACCCTTATCTATTAGGGCAACGCTTCCAAATTAATACAGACCATCAAAGTCTCAAGTATTTTTTGGAACAACGCATTTCCTCCCCGGAGCAACAAAAATGGGTAACTAAGCTATTTGGCTATGATTATGAGATCATTTACAAGAAAGGCAAAGAAAATGTGGTTGCGGATGCACTTTCCCGCAAATATGAAGATGAAGGATCCATTTTTTATCTTTCCTTCATTGTACCAGATTGACACCAAGCTGTTCGCCAAGAATGGCTACAAGATCCCAAAATTTTGCAGTTGATCCAACAATTGCAGTCCAGTGTGTTAGCGACATTTCTTGTAAGGTGGGTTAGAATGCAAAAGAGTGGGTTAAAAACCCACTTACCCTAAGTCCCGGAATCAAAGTGCACCTGTGGTAAGTGGCAGGCAAGTTTGGACGGCAAAAATTCGCGTGCCCGGATCAACGGTGCA
>ML779732.1:161104-185537 GCA_009831015.1 Picea engelmannii
CCCCCCCCCCCCCCCCGCCTTTCTACCTTTAAGCGGAGGGGGGGGGTCCAGAATCGAAGACGCATCTCTCCAACGACTACGATTTGAGCGCCCGGATCAACGGCGCACAGGCAATCCGGACATCCTATGTCTTTCTGCGTTTAATCAATGTGGGGCCCCCTTCCTTGTCGTGTCATCTTTCCATCCGTTCTCCACCTGACCGTGCAATGAGGCTCACTCCCTTTAGCCCCTTCCTCATCCTCTGACATCTGTCTGTCTCATCTCTTCTGGTCTTTATGGTCCCTTCCCCATCTCATCATCCACTCACCACCTGCCATATGTCTCGCCCCATTCCACGTCAGCCTCCCACTAAAATGTGCCCGATTATATCTCTTCTCCTGCCCCCTCCGCTTATTTCCTTCTGCCGTGTGCTTTCCCCTGTAAGTTCTCTCACGCCTCATCACTTCATATCTCACCCTCATAGTTTTGGCACCACCACTCCCGTTATGTGCCCCATCCTTCACACTGGCATCCATGCCTATGCATCAGGCCGTTTAGCTAATCCAGGTGGCAGTGTAAAGGGTCTTCCACGTCCCAAAGGTGTCGAGTTGGTCGGGCCATCTTCAATCCCAATGAAGCAGTTATTGAGGTAGTTGGTGGTGGTTAGACATCGCCTCTGCCATAATGGGAAAGTCTGGTGACGAATTAAAGGCACGTCGATTCACCCCCGAAACTTTCAAGATTTTGGTTGCGTCTGCCATAGGTGCACAATCATTCAGAGACTGCAAGTGCAGATTGTCAAAAGCCATGCAGACACAAAGTTTTAATACAACGTCTCGATTTTTTTGTTGTTGTTGTTTCGAGTATATGTAGGCGTTTTCGCCATTTTTCTATCTATCGATGGTAGAGAAAAGCTCCCGACTGTAAAGTTTTAACAACCATTCTAGTTTCCTGGTTGTGCATCTGTATCTGAGATCTCTTGTTTTATAACAAACAATTTTCTTACTCCGTCTATGTTTTCGTCTCATGCCAGAGAGTTCATGATCGAATGATTCGCATGAATTGTTGCAGTTATGTTATGATAAAGGATTTGTTGTTACATTATTGTATTCTCTGCTCTTCTGTGTTTGAATGTAAGAGGATCTTGCGTTTGGATGCTTTCTTCTCCATTCTGTTAGAAACCTGATGTTTATGACAGACCTTCGCACTCTTCTCATGACAAGTCTTCCCCCTGCTCACCCTTATTACAACTCACTGTTTGAAGTTTATCTAAGACCTCATTTTCTCATGCATGACTGGCCTAGTTTCAGAGTTGAGACGATATTGTTCTGAGTTTCCTTCCATTTGATCATCCCTTTATAAACAAATCGTGACATTAAACTGATGGGTGTCAGGCTCTGCTCCTGCAAGCAATCCAGTAGTGACTTCTGACGCTAACACAATGATCCAGCTCCCCCAAGGTACTCTTGGCTCCATGATGAGCTTCGATACAAAGGCCTTTTGTATTTAAGTAAACAATCAAAGATTAAATCCACGGTACTTTCTAAACTTCATGCTACACCGACAGTGGGGCACTCCCGGTTCACCAAAACCTATGATAGGGTCAAACGTTATTTTTTCTGGGACAGTATGAAACAGGGCATTCGTAATTTTGTGGTCAAATGTGTTGTGTTTCAATGCAACAAGGGAGAAACAGTCAAATCTCTGGGCACACTACAACTGCTCCCAATTCCACCTGCTATTTGGAAGGACCTCTCTATGGATTTTATCACAGGCTTACCCAAATCGGGAGATAAATCAGTCATCATGGTGGTTGTTGATCGCCTTTCCAAGTATGCTCATTTATGCACTCTTCAACACCCATTTACAACATCCATGGTGGCTCAAATTTTCATGGATCAAGTCTTCAAGCTCCATGGCATACCACACTCTATTGTTTCTGATCACGACCCCACTTTCACAAGAAATTTTTGGCAAGAATTGTTCAAGCTACAAGGCACCCAATTTCATCTCAGTACAACTTATCATCCCCAGACTAATGGTCAAATAGAAGTTGTCAACAAGTTTTTGGAAACATATTTGAGGTGTTTTGCCTTGGAAAAGAAAAATCAATGGACTCAATGGTTACCCCTAGTTGAATGGTGTTACAACACTTCATACCATACAGCTACACGCATGACTCCTTTTGAAGGAGTATATGGACATAAGCCACCTTCAGTTCTCTCATACTTACCGGGTACTCGAAGGTCCAGGCGGTTGACCAAACACTTACAATTCAAGAGGCTATTCTCCGTACCCTCAAAGAGAATTTGGTCATGACACAAAATCCCATGAAGCAACAAGCAGATCAAGGTCACTTAGAACGTCAATTTGAAGAAGGGGATCAGGTGTTTCTTCTCTTGCAACCTTACAAGCAGAATTCCCTCAAGGCCTAACATTGTCATAAGCTAGCACCCAAATTTTATGGTCCTTATACAGTTCTCAAGCATGTGGAATAGGTGGCCTATCAATTATCTTTTGCCCAGTCATTCGAAGCTATATCTTGTTTTTCATGTTTCCTGCTTAAAAAGATGATCGGAACTAAGTGCCAAATTCAAACCAACCTTCCCGAGTTAGCCGAAGAAGGATCCATTTGGATACAACCACAAGCATTTTTGGACCAGTGTGAGCGTCGCTTGTGTCAGAGAACCATCAAGAAAGTGTTAATCCAATGGAAAGATACAACTCTAGCAGATGCCACTTGGGAACCAACTAACATTCTGCAACAATTTCCACATCTCCAGCCTTGAGGACAAGGTTGCTTTTAAAGGGGACGGCATGCTAGGGTCCTAACCCACACATAGGTAGAACAATATATTCATATGTAATAAAGGTCAATATTAATAAGGCCTTGCAATAAAATAGAACAAGTCGAATGTAAGAAGACCTAATAGAAGCTTCCTCTTCTAGAAGGATCTTCCTCTAGATGCTTCTTTTGATAGACATATTTAGTATAAATAGGAGTCGAGGGTATGAGAACCCTAGCTTGGAGATTATTGTAATAGAGCTCTGCTCAACTGGAGGTTGCCCCCTTGAAGAGGCTCGTGAACATTTCTATCAGAATCAAAGTGTTATTTCTGTTGTTATTCTCATATCATTTTAGTGTTATTGTGGTGATTATTCTGGTTATGTTACTGTTATTCTRCCATTTCTAGCATTTTATTTCTATTCTGCATACTTTTTATATCTGGTATATTACATAGGGGAGGAATTCCAAGAAGAGGCAAGGGAACTATCTGAGAGAAGTTCCAGAAACCAAAGGAAGAGGCTGGAAAGTATCATAATCACCTAGAAAAACAGGGAAGTTCTAAGGAAGGACAACATAGAGGAATAAACTATTTTCCTCGAAGAAGAGGAAGAGGCAGAGGAGGTGAAGTCAGATGTTATGCATGTGGAAAGACAGGACACATGTCTTGGGAATGTCTCAAGAAGAAGAAATATGTTGAAGGATGAGAAGCACACATTTATGAAGCTCATAAGAATGTGGAAGCAGAAGAAACAGAAGGAGGAAGAAACCTTAGGATGAGGAAAGTTCTTCTAAAGCCATAGAAGGAGGCAGAAGAACCAGTTCAACGAACGAATTTGTTTGGGACTACTTTCAAAACAAAGGACAGAGTTTGCAAGATGATTATAGATAGTGGGAGCACTGATAATCTAGTATCCATAGAGATGGCGGAGAAACTGGAGTTGGAGACAACTGCACACCCAAACCTGTACAAGGTATCATGGTTATGCAAAGGACATAAAGTAATGGTAAGTCAATAATGCAAAGTTGAATTTAAAATAGGAGGCTATAAAGATGAAATTTTATGTGATGTAATTCCTATGGATGTTTGTCATATCTTGTTGGGGAGACCATGGAAATTTGATAGAAATGTCATTCATGATGGGAGGAAAAATACTTACACCCTAGAGAAGAATGGTAGAACACACATGTTGTTGCCAATAGAAGACAAGGAACCAAAGAAGGAATCTAGTTCAAGTATACTTCTCATGAGTGTGAAGGAACTCTTGAATGAGGTCAAGAAGGAACAAGAGATATAGTTTGTTGTAGTGAGGAAGCCAAGGGTTATCCTTACAAATAATTCTATGGATGATTTACCTGAAGAAATCCAAGAACTGTTAGAGAATTTTGTTGACATAGTAGTGGATGAGTTACCTCACTCATTACCACCCATTAGGAGTATCAACCATCGCATTGACCTTATTCCAGGAGCCATTTTTCCAAACAAAGAATTATATAGGTTGACACCTCGAGAGAATGAAGAGGTCAAGAATCAACTCCAGGAGTTGTTGGATAAAATTTTAGTCAGGGAAAGTCTAATCCCATGTACAATACCAACTGTGTTGAGTCCAAAGAAGGATGGAGGATGGAGAATGTGTATATATTCTAGAGTCATCAAAAATATCACCATGAGGTATAGATTCCCTTTGCCAAGAATGGATGATTTGATGGATTTCTTGAGTGGAGAAAGATATTTTTCAAAAATTGATTTGAAGAATGGATATCATCATATAAGAATGAGAGAGGGAGATGAATGAAAGACAACATTCAAGACAAATGAAGGTTTGTTTGAATGTCTAGTCATGCCATTTGGGTTGACAAATGCCCCAAGCACATTTATGAGATTGATAAATGAATTTTTGAAAGACTTCATAGGTAGATTTGTGATTGTGTATCTGGATGATATATTAATATTTAGTAAAACAGAGGAAGAACATTTAAAGCACTTGACATTAGCGATGAGGATATTGAAACAAGAAAAGTTGTTGATAAACTTAAAGAAAAGATCTTTTATGAAGACATAACTCATATACTTGGGTTTTGTGATCTCTTCAAATGAATTGAATATGGATCCAGAGAAGGTGAAAGCAATCAGGGATTGGTCATCTCCTAGAAGCATATTTGACATGAGAAGATTTCATGGGTTAGCAATTTTTTATAGGAAATTTATCAGAAATTCCAGTGGTATATGTACACCCATACTGGATACTATGAAGAAGAAACACAAGTCTTTCAATTGGACAAAAGAGGCTAAGACAATATTTAGAGTGTTGAAGGAGAAGATCACAGGACAACCAATTCTGGTCTTACCAGATTTTGCGAAAACATTTCAGGTAAGGTGTGATTTGAGTGGAGTAGCTATTGGAGTAGTCTTGAGTCAAGATAATAATACAGTTTCTTATTTTAGTGAGAAACTGAATGACACCAAGAAAAAATATTCCACATATGAAAAAGAGTTTTATGTAGTGATTCAAGCTTTGAAGAAGTGGAGGCACTATCTAATTCCAAAAGAGTTTGTATTGTATATTGATAATCAAGCTTTACAATTTATTACTAGGAAAGAAAAGTTGAATCAAAGGCATGCTAAGTGGGTAGAATTCATGCAGAATTTTACTTTTCTCATTAAACATATTTCTGGAAGTGCTAACAAAGTTGCAGATGCTTTTAGCAAGAGGAGTTTGATTATACATGAATTCCAAGTGAAGACCTTAGGTTTTGAACACCTTAAGGATATGTACCAAGAAGATCCATATTTTAAGGAGGATTATGAGGTATGTGAGAACCCTTTGTTGGGGGACAAAATCTCGTGGACACAAAATTTAATCCAGGATGGATTATTGTTCAAGGGAAGCCAACTGTGCATACCAAGATTCTCTATGAGCGACAACCTGCTGGAATAGAAACACAATGGAGGTTTGGCTGGACATTTTGGTCATGATAAAACCTATGCACAACTAATTTCTTCATACTACTGGCCAGGTATGAGGTCCCAAGTAAATTAATTTGTGAACAAATGCTGAATTTTCCAGTATGCGAAAGGAAGACAACAAAACACTGGCTTGTATCAACCATTTCCTATTCTAGAAAGGCCTTGGGATGAAATTAGTATGGATTTTGTATTGGGATTACCTAGAACCCAGAAGGGAATTGATTCCATATTTGTTGTGGTAGACAGATTTTCCAAGATGGCACATTTCATACCATGTCAGAAAACAAGTGATGCTACATGCATAGCCAATTCTTTTTTCAGGGAAGTTGTAAGACTACATGGGTTGCCTAGAAGCATAGTCTTAGACAGAGACACAAAGTTTGTAGGACAATTTTGGAGAAATCTATGGACGAATATGGGGAAAAACGTGTCCTTCAATTCAGCATATCACCCTCAAACATATGGGCAGACTGAAGTGGTGTAAAAAAGTCTGGGAAATTTATTAAGGAGTTTAGTCATTGAGAAGGGTCGTCAGTGGGATAAGATTCTGGCACTGATAGAATTTGCATTTAACAATTCAGTAAACAAGAGCACTGGGAAAATTACATTAGAGATAGTGTATGGAATACAGCCGAGAGCAATTACATAATTGAGAGATTTTAAGCAAGATGAGTTCAGAAGCGTTGGAGCTGAAGATTTTTCTACAGAGATGCAAAGACTCCATGATCGAGTTGGAGAGAAGCTACAGGAAAACAACCAAAAGTACAAGAATAGAGTGGACTAGAAAAGAAGAGAAGTTCAATTTGAAGTTGGAGATGAAGTTTTAACACATTTGAGAAAGGAAATGTTTCTAAGGGGAACATATAATAAGTTGAAGATGAAGAAGATAAGACCATGCAGGATCCTCAAGAAATTTTCAACTAATGCATATGAGATTGAGTTGCCAGACAATTTTGGAATATCACCGATATTCAATGTTGCAAACCTGTATCCTTATAGGAGAGATGATGCAGGAGAACTAGATGACCAAAAGGAGATTCAATGTGAAAAACATATTCCCATAGAAAAAAAACCTCAGATGGAGAAAATCTTAGATCAGAGAGTTGGAAAAAACACCATGAGGAAGATGTATACTGAATATTTGGTGAAGTGGAAAGACCACCCAATGGAAGATTTGAGTTGGGTCACTGAACTTGACATTTTAAAACATGGAAAAAAAATGCAGGAGCTCATGGACAGGAATCCATGAATATTTTAGTGAGAGGAGTATGATGCAGGAGCATCACCATCAAAGCAAAAGAGGCCTAGAGTGGAAGCAGAATTTGACACCTCAATGCCCAAAATTTCAAATCGACATTAAACAGAGGCGGGATCATGTTGTTGAGATATTTTGGAAATATTGTATTTAAAGACCTTGTTTGTAAAGTTGGGTCATCGCTTGAGAATGGCAGAATGTTGTAAATTCTTACACGATTGTAAGGTGTTACAGATATAGAGTGTCAACTCTTATCTTCTAATAACTCATATTTATTGTAATAGGACTAAGTAGGTAGCCGCTAAAACAACGATGGGATATAATTCAGATAGGACAAAGAAGATCTCGAGAAGCCACTCCTTAGATAGGTTGTAGAGGAAGGAGTAAGAAGTGTTAGATGTATCAGTTATACATAGAGAGTCAGAAGACAACGAAGAACTGTGTAACTTATGTAAATACTTCATGAATGAATATAACGGACAAAGATTGATCTAAATGCTTGGACAATGTTCATTTCGGTGTGTATTTGAACAAATGATATGTTCTCTTTGTGTTTATTTTCATTATGCTTATGTATGTTGTTCATAGTTGAATATATGAACCTATGAAGTATTAGATAAGTTTCAATTATTTCTCTTTTAAGAGTTCATATGAAAAGATTGCATATTGTCCACAAGGTATGCATCGACAGAGTCTAGATTTGACTCAGAGAAGCTCAGGAGGGATAACGAGAAACTTAGACCAAATGTTGCAAGGAGTGCACAGGGTCAAGATTCGACTAAGTGTCGAGAGGTCAGGACTGTGAAGCGCAAGGAGTGTGTAGTAAGATTTCTTTTGAAGAAATCTTTAAGTCCGAACTTTGTCAAAGATTCCAGGATTGCAAGGAGTGCATCGGAGGCCGAAATCCTCAAAGGAATCAAGATCAAGAGAGATAGTGATAAATATTTAGCAGAAAGGGAGAAATTTGTTGAAGGTTGCAAATTGACGGTTGAGATCCCTTCGGAGGAAGTCGGGGTCACTGACTGATCATTAAATCTAGGAGAGTTTCATGAAGGTTAGCCTTGGAGCCCTTCGACACTCCGAGTATTCGAATGTTGGAAAGTGTTTTCAGAGTGGGATTGTCAAAGTCCCAAAGCTGTGAAGTGAATCCTAGATTTTGGTATTGAGGAGGATACGTGACAGTAGATCTAAGTGTTCGTGGGGAAGAACTTCGGAGGATTTGCATGGATAAAAGTGCAAACTTCGCGCAGGACAAAGTAGATATGAACCATTGGATCCAGAAGAACACGTGGTAGAGATCCATGTACTTCGGAGGAAGAGAGATTCGGTGAAAATTTTGTGTGGAATGAGTGAAAAATCCCAAAGTCATGAAGTCACAAAGTAGTGAGGTCCATCGAGGTCGTCGATATGAGGAGGACACGCATTAAAGATCATGGACTTCAGAGAAAAGAGTACTTTGGAGAAAAACGGGTGAGGTGAAGCCAAAAATCCCGAAGCGCAAAGTAGTGAAGTCCATCTAAGACGTCGATCTGAGGAGGACACGTGTCAATAGATCAAGGACTTCGGAGAAGGGAGAAAGGAGAAAGCAGAGCGTTGACTGGAAGTCATTCAAAGCGCCAAAAAGGTAAGAAGATAAATCTAAGTCGTTGGTTGTGTGGACACGCAGTGTTCAATCTATATCTATCAACATCATCTTCAGAAGAACTGGAACTAGGAGGAGTAAACTTTGGAATAGGTTCTTTAGATTGTATGGGACTTGAATATGCCTTTACTATCTCAAGTTCTTGAATCTCATTCATCATCAAAGGTTTTTCTAAGATTTTAATTTTTCTTTTATAAACCTTATGTGCATGAGGGAAAGGATGCCTACCTCTGCCCAGCGTATGAGAATATCCTTCAATTGTTTGAAAACTGGTTGGTGTAGTCTCAACTTGTTCATATGAAATATTCAAACTAGTCTTCCTTTTATTTTTCCTTGAAACAACAGGTGGACTTGTGCTTGATGGTGCTTCTTGCATTGGCTCTACAACTTTATCAGGAAATTTTGGGGTAGGAGGATGAACTTCTATTTTAAACCCTGACTGGATCAAGAATTGATCCCATGTCCTCTAACTTTTCTCCATCTTTGCTTTAATGAGTATCTTGATTAACCCTTGATGATAGATACCATGCGGGGGAGTCTTGGGATTTGCTTTAATTTTCATGGCCCTTTTATTCAGGTCCCTCAAGAAATAATATGGCAGGATCATCCTTTTAATTCTTGACAAATGAAGGAGGAATCAAAGATGAAATAGGAACACAGTGGAGTAACGTCCTTCACATGTGAAATAGTGTTTGAGCATTAGCAGGGCCACCAACCATTCATCGACTATCTAGTCCCTAGGAATACCCTTAGCCCAATTGGGATCTATGTGCTCTGGTTTTAGGAGTTGATTGACATCCCCACTTGTGATTAATCTTTTTTTGAACCATTTTTCACCATCAGCAAGGAGATTACATGTTGTTGCTATTGACTCCTCTGTAACATGCATTATTAGATTAGCAATCTGAACCCTATTGTTGGATTACTAAGAGGGGGGGNNNCAAGTGTTATATCAATGTATCATTATCATCCAATAACTGCAGAGTAAATAAACAATGAACAAATGAACAATCATACACATACACAGTACACCAGTGTTTTACGTGGAAACTCAAAGCGAGAGAAAACCACCAAATTATTTATCTTATATGTCTTGAAGAATTAAATTCATTGGAAGCACCCACTTCCTTTGTTTTCCAACTGCAACTAGAATGAGGATCCAACCCCCTAGTTTCTCAGGCTACAACTTGAGGGAAGCTCCAACTCCCCAATTCTCTGGCTACAACCAGAAGGAGGCTACAACCCCCTATGTTCTTCAGTTGCAACTGAAAGGTGGATACAACCACTTTTCTTTGCCCCATCCAACCGCCCTGGCGTATAAGTACAATGATGGAACCACTGTCACACTATCACTATGAGATATACTGTTGTAAACCTGTACCAATCAACTTGCACCAAATAACCTGTACCAATAACCTGAACCACGCATCAACCATGCATCAACATGTACCTCAACCTGTAATAAAAATGTACCATAAACAAGTGCATCAACCATGCACCAACCTGTACCTCAACCTATACCATGAATAAGTGCATCAACCATGCACCAAACCTGTACAAATAACATGTCACAATAAATTATCCAAACAACCTATCACAACAACCTGTCTCATCAATGTTATCAACCAAATCAGATCTACTCACCAATATCAATCACCAAGACAACTCTCAAATATGTGCATCAACCAAGTATAACACAACAACTCATAATCATCACAGAGATCAATATGTGCTTCTAATAATACAAGTATGCTACATCATCCATAAACCATGTGCAAACAATAATACTAACAAGTGCCTCCAAACATGTACCAAGTATGTACCAATCATGTATAAACTACTCATCAACTATGACTCATCAATATGTACCAACATCATCAACTATACATCTCATGTATGTGCCAACTCATCAACTACTTGTCTCAACCATGTACCCGACATGTACCTCAACCAAATGACCTCATCAATTTCATCATCCAAATCTGGTTTGTAACTCTATAATAGACCTAGTTTATATGATCACATACCTACAAACCTTCCTTAACTTTAACAACAAGAGACTAGCATTTTCATCAAACTTTTCTTTAGTCTCACATGACTAGTTTTGGATTAGTCAACAACCATAACTTGAAATAATCATAACTTTGTACCTGTAATGAATAAATATATGAAACTGATATACAATTTTCTTCAATGTTTTTTGTGAAATTCCCCCAGGTTTCACTACTTGGAACCTCTCAGAAAAGGATTTATAGCAAAAATGACATACCTTGTTGAATTCTGGCTTATTCTAGAGAGCGACCTTGTAGAGCATGCCCTGCATGGAATATTTATTGAATAGATATGAAACTATTACACAGCGTAATAAATATTGTAGTGTAAACAACACATTTGGTCTTACTAGATTTAGATCTGTTATGAATAAGTTATGACGATTCTACCTGAAACACATGTTTTTATACTAGTTTCATGACTAGCCACAAACCCTATTTTCCACGGAGTGCAACTCCAAAAAAACAACGACCCACAAGATGAATTTTTTACCACAGATACTTGGATATGTTTCCTCAATGACATAGAAATTTCATGGTCTGAATCATTCTATAAAAAAATTTATTGCGAAAACGGTGAGATAACCTATAAATAATATACTTTAGAAAGCATCATCAAAAGAATTTAACCTTCCTTGAATTCTGACCTTCTTTTCTTCACCTTCCCTCAGAAATTCGACTTAGATATCCCTTGGTTACCTCAAACACCTATATATATTCAATATTCTCAAGTATGTTCTAAACTGAGAGAGTCTTGCCTCTTATTTATACTCTCCAAGTAGCTTCCTTAAAAACATCTTCTAGGTCACTTTGCCCACTTTCCTTATACACCTCATGTATGTGCCAACTCATCAACTACTTGTCTCAACCATGTACCCGACATGTACCTCAACCAAATGACCTCATTAATTTCATCATCCAAATATGATTTGTAACTCTATAATAGACCTAGTGTATATGATCACATACATTCAAACCTTCCTTAACTTTAACAACAAGAGACTAGCATTTTCATCAAACTTTTCTTTAGTCTCACATGACTAGTTTTGGATTAGTCAACAACCCTAACTTGAAATAATCATAAATTTGTACCTATAATGAATAAAGATATGAAACTGATACACAATGTTCTTCAATGTGTTTTATGAAATTCCCCTAGGTTTCACTACTTTTAACCTCTCATAAAAGGAGTTATAGCAAAAATGGAATACCTTGTTGAATTCCGGCTTATTCTAGAGAGCGACTTTGTAGAGCGTGCCCCGCACGAAATATTTGTTGAATCGATATCAAACTATTACACAACATAATAAAAAACATACTATAACTAAAGCATTTTTTCTTAATAAATTTGGATATGTTATGAAGAAGTTATGACTTTTTTACCCGAAACACATGTTTTTAGACTAGTTTCAGGACTAGCCACAAACCCTATTTTCCACGGAGTGTAACTCCAAAAAAACAACGACCCACAAGATGAATTTTTTACCATAGATACTTGGATATGTTTCCTCAATGACATATAAATTTCACGGTCTGATCATTCTATAAAAAAAATTATTGTGAAAACGGTGAGATGACCTGTAAATAACATACTTTAGAAAGCATCATCAAAAGAATTTATCCTTCCTTGAATTCCGACCTTCTTTTCTTCACCTTCCCTCAAAATTTCGGCTTAGATATCCCTTGGTTACCTCAAACACCTATATATATTCAATATGCTCAAGTGTGTTCTAAAATGAGAGAGTCTTGCCTCTTATTTATACTCTCCAAGTAGCTTCCTTAAAAACATCTTCTAGGTCACTTTGCCCACTTTCTTTATTTTAGGGTTAACCCACTTCTAATTTCTCCCTTAAATTTATTATTTAAATAATTTATTTTGTATTCAGTTTGAATTATAGGGCACTCATCACTTCACTTTATTATTTACCTTCTAAAATCTCTTAAACCACTTTGACTACTTTGACCTTTTGGGGCTTCTAGATGACATATGAGGGTCCTCCAACTTTATAAGGCCATAACTCTCAAACCATGAGGAGTTATGTGACGTTCCACATACCACCAGAAATAGAATGACATTTACTATCCATATAGAATAGTATTACCTGAAAATATATCAAAACTCATACTGTTATCCATCAAACAAACTTGGGTCCATTACCCAAACCTGGGTTCTCCAACTTCTCATGGCCATAACTCTCTAACCGTGAGGATTTATGTCACATTCCACATACCAACGGAAATGGAATGACAAGAACTATCCATATAGGATAGTTTCACTGAAAAAATCACTCACCTTTGTCTCATTATTCCATAAATAATCATGGGTTCTATAACCATACTTCTAGGATAACTCAATCCACAAAGCGTCTTCCCGTGAGGGATTTCACCATAAAGGGACCACTTTGGAGTTCATACATTTGTACTTATTATAAACCATTACAATACAATAATGAGTTATCTTTACATCAAACAAACTTGGGTCCATTACCCAAACCTTGTGCTACCAAAATTCTCTATCGGACTTTCTCCAAGGGTTGACATCAATCACTAAGGGTTGACATCAATCTACAATATCACTCTCCAATAGTTGACCTCAATGAAAACCAACTATCCATCAACCTAATCCAACTGTCTGACACCTATGTCCATCAAATCCTTCAACAAATGCTCGAGATACACCATAACGATAACCATCTAATTTGGCGCAATAAATATACCAACCAGCCTAGTCAAATACATGTTTGATGTCTTTGTATGCCTCCATAATCTCAGGTCCTTCGGGTTCCTTTATGTTTACATGTCCTCTTTTACCCATATCTATTGTCACGACTAGAAGATTGGATTCCTTGCTGTATAAGTGGGATATGCCTACTATGTGGAGATAGATACAGGATTTTCTAGTTGTATGGAGGAAATCAACACTACAATTTGAAACTTGAGTAACAAATAATACATCAGGTTAAAAGAACTGTTTTTAAAAAACCCCATATGTGTGACATCTTGGATAACAGATACAGAAAGGTGAAAGTACCACCACCTTTGCATGTTATGATGTTGATTGGGTACTTGATAACCGCCTTGAGCTTTCATTCTTCTAGGTAGGATGATCCATGTCTTCAAACTCCTCCAATAATACTCGTAATGATGAAAATTATGGACAAGTGGAAGTTCCTGTAGTGCCCTGAAAAAATTGTCCTTTGGCATTTTTTGAATGGAATTGACTTGAAAGTCGTTATCTAACTTTAGTAATCATGAGACATAAGTTATAACATGGCATATGACTATGATGGAAATATTTAAAGCTAATGATGTCATGAGATAGTCATACAAACATGTGCATAACTCCTCCTATCCCCTTTTACAAGACTAATTATATCACATTCCTTTCAATGTAACATTATTTTGACCTCCATGATAAAGATTTTGAACCTTTAACAACCTAATGATGAGGATTTATAGCTTATACAAAAATTTTAAATGAAGAAAAAAGAGATGAGAGATAAAACTTTGTAGAACATAATAGGTGATAACAACTAGAATTGGGGTTGTACTAGATTTCACTTTCAAAGTATCAAATGTTTTTTTTTTTTTTACCTCCCCATCGAAAGACCTCCTTAGTACATTTCAAAGCAAGTAAAGGAGATGCAATAAAAGAAAAGTTAGAAATGAACTTCCTCCAATAATGAACTACTCCCAATAAGCTCCTAACTTCTGTTACATTATTAGGATTAGGCCACTTCATAATGGATTCAACTTTAGAGGGATCTATTTTCAATTCACCAACCCCTACAATATAGCCCAAATAAACTAAAGATGTTTTCCCAAATTCACATTTTGACATCTTTAGGCATATTTTCTCCTTTTTCAAAACATCTAGGACTTTCCTAACATGACTTACATGTTCTTCCCAACATTGAAAATAAATATATCATCTAAGCAGACTATTTCAAAATCATCTATAAATGGCCTAGATACATCATTCATAACCTACATGAAAATAACATGATCATTACAAAGCAGAAAGGGCATAACCAACCATTCAAATAAACCTTGTTTTGTTTTAAAGTAGTTTTCCAAATACCATCTTCAAAAGTCCTTATTTGATGATAACCACTTATTGAGTCTAACTTAGTGAAACAAGTTTCATTTTTCAATTGATCCAACAAATCATAAATATGAGGAAGAGGGTAATGGTTTTTCATTGTAATTGTGTTCAATGACCAGAAAGCGACACAAATTCACCATGTACCATCTTTCTTTGGTACCAACACAACGATAAATCTGCATGGATAAGTACTTGGTCGAATGGCTACTTTCTTGAGCAACTCCTGAACTTGCTTCTTGATTTCTTCATTCTCAATAACAAATAACCTATACATTCCAATGTTAGGAAGAGGTGCATATTGTTGTAGTTGGATCTCATGTTGTAGTTCTCTCATTGGAGGTAATTCTTTTGGTTCCTGAAACACTTCATCATAGTTAGAAATAATATTAACTAATTCATATTTATGTTTAGGATCACATCCTTTGAAAGATTTATATTTATCATCATATTTATCTTTTATAATCATGAGTACAAAATTATTGCTTACATTTACAAGCCTTTTCATTTGTTCTATGGGCAAGTTAGTCTTTATGTGATGGGCTCTTACAATATATTGAATCCCATCCTTTGTTAGACGATACTTGTTCTCTTCCTTGTTGAGCACACACTTATACTGAGGTGGGGTGAATCAATATAAGAAAATATTATTTACTTTTTCAAACATTCATCAAACTTAAGAAAACAATCACATATGAGATGTATTGATCCAGGTGGATATCGGTGGCCACCCACCTTGTCCGACTAGCTAAAAACAATTTTCTGACAATTTTGGCAATTTACTATTTTTAGCAGTTTTTAACTTCTGGGGCCATTTTGAGGGCCTAAATGAAGTTTTTTCGGGATCGATCTCCTCAATGATAACTAAAGGCATGATTGAGCCCCAAAAATGAATATCCTCGATGATACCTTTCCAACGATCTATCATACGCCTAAAACGGAGATCATATGCAAAAGTTACGACCCCAGGAAGTTGATGCACCAACTTCCCCAAATGGGGCCCACATGACTTTTGGCGCTTCATCTCCTAGGGTTAGGTTTTTGGATGTCTAGGTTTTTTGGCATTTCGGTTTATTGTAAAAATGCCTTCAGAGCCTCATTGTAATCATGTTCTTGTGAATGCGATTAGCTGTCACATCTCTTCTCAGAGATAAGTTGCCACCATTCTAGCGAGTCTTTCACTCTGTATTTTTACAGTCTCTGTACATTTATTTCATTAATAGAAATCGTATATTAATGTATATATGTGTTTATGGTTGCATCTCTAATACATTTATGTTACATTATTGAATATCTGTGATATCTTTGTGCATTTCTTTATTACATCTCCGCTCTCATTTCATGTCGAAAATAATCCGGATCATGTATTAATTGCAAAACATGGAACAAAAGATTTACATGGAAACCCTTTTGGGAGAAAGCCACAAAACATCTCTTTATAATTCTTTGTATGCACCAATCAACCTATTGTTCAAATATTTGTAGGCACCAACCTATTGGAGACACCAACCCCCACTGGTACAAATCCTGGTAGGAACCAACCTACTCTTACAAATATCCAAAGACACCAATCCCCACTTCCAAGCACCACCAACTTAGTAAGATAAACAATTCCCTTTGTTTGAAAGGCACCAACCTACTCTTATAAATATTTATAGACACCAATATACTGGAGAAAACCAATCCCCACCACTAAGCACCAACTTAGAAATAGACACCAATCTCTTTGTTTGAGTTGCACCAACCTTCATTGAATCTACTTTCTACTTCTACCTTCACCGGGTCTGCTTACTGCTTATGAATTCACTAGGTCTATTTACTGCTTCTTCCTTCACCAGGACTTCTCACTGCTTCTACCCTTACCTGGTATAACCAAAATTTGAATTTCCAAATGGTAACTTTCCCAAAGCTTGTTGTTTTAGGCCTCTTCCCAAGAGAAAATTTGTACATGCCACGTATCCAATTTTGAAAATATGATTATGAAATTTTTACCTGATGTACTTCTATATATGATTTCAGGGAAAATTTCCTACAATAGTGGGATTACTATATAAAATCAATGATCATAAAGAAAACAAATTACCAAAGATAACAGACAACAAATATATTGTAACCAATTCAATTTAAATAACTAACTATCTTGAGAAGAAGAAAAATAAACTCGGTGATGGTCCTATGTTTGATGTCATTCCTGAAGTCCAAAATATTCTCTCTCTTTACCAATAGTTTCCTCTACAACCTATAAGAAATTCAAGCATACTCTTGCTATAAAAGTTGGTATTGACCTTCGATCTACCAACAAAATCAAGGAGAATATAAAGGAGACTCCTAGCCAGGTAGGGATGTCATCAAAGAAGGATGGAAACAAGGGCTTTCACGTCAATAACTAATAGAAACAAGGAAGCATATGGGATTACAGACATGGCGGGTGTAGCCAATTTGATGTTTTATTTGATATGCAATGAATCATTACCTTTCCCCTTGGACCAAATGCTCTATTTATGCCATCTTTAGTTGGTTAGAAACGATTGAGTATGGTTAAATGGAGTTGGGGAAATAACCAAACTCGTAACTCGACATTTAATTAGGATTATATATATAAACATTTATTAGCATGTATGCAACTATCCTTTGAGTATTATGTGTATATGCATGTTTCATAACTTCCAGGGAACATTCAAGTCCAAAAAAGTGTTTTTTAGAAGATCGCAATGAGGTATGATGAAGAGTTGTCTATAAGTAGGATATGAACTAGGAAAATAAGAGCATCAATTATTCAATGGTGGCAATTGACGCTATAACAGATGCCCCCTAATGTGTGAGGTCATAAGTGAAACTAATTGTAGAGATACATTACAAGTCTACAAAGAGCAAAAATCTAGGGTGAAAGTCTCCAAAATCCAATCTAAGAACAACAACCAATCACAGAAAAAAGTTAGAAAACTGAATTCCCAAGGTGGGCATACCCATGCTCAGGTGTGATGACAAGCATGGTTTCCAATCAAGTACACCATGGATCCATCTAGAATGTATATATATAGAAAAAAATTATCATGGCCACGAAAGAGATACACCATGAATATATGTATCAAAATCGGTGAAATATATCTAGAGGCAAGAGCTAGATAATTGATCCTTCACAAGTACCAATGTAAGGAGTGGTATTTTCCAAACACAACTCGGGTAGCAACATAAAACATGAGATGCTACTACATGCTCGGGGTCTTCAAATCAACCACCATGGTACGAGTCTGCACTATGCGAATAGAGGAGTTGAGGTCGAACATAGTGAGACACCATTTGATTACTGCTCATTGATGTATACTATTAACAAACGTGAGACAACCCACTGATAATTATAATGGGAATCAAGGTACCTATTACAATATAACAAGTGTAAATACAAGATCTGATGTCAGACACTTGGTAGAATATATTGATTGTGGGAAATTGATGTATTCCCACTTTCAATGGCGAGGGAACCTACCACTAATGAATGCAAACCCCAAGGTACTAATAATGACTCTAGATCCCTGTCTTAGAGCAAGATGTGTTGAAGTTGATAGGAAGAGATCTCTTGGAAGGAGGGAATTAAGGCATCCCCCATAAACCAACACGAGGAGTAGCAGAAGGCCAAATATTTGGAAGGAATCGGATGAAATATTTAAAGGACCACCACGAAGTACGTCTCTCATCTACACCAGAGGTAAATAACTCACAATGAATACCCTTTGAATAGCAGCCAATAATGAAGATTGCTAAAAACGACGAGGAAACCACCAATGGGGACAAATGGAATTCAAGGTATTGCACAAATACCAATGTGTGAATAATTTTCTTGTCATTGAACAAATGGGAAACTACTTAATCAATGACCAATGATGGTATGTCATCTGTTGAGCACAAGATTACCTACCAATGATGTAAATAGGGCTAGGGTGCGACTCTAGGTCAAACTCTTGGAGCAATTTATCGTATTCTATAAGAGATTAACCTGTTAGCAGGAATTCAATAGGGACCCTTCATACTGACATGAGTATAGGACAAATATACTTTTGATTATGATATGTACTTGACATACAGGAAGGCTGACTTGAAAAGTCAAGACTTCTGTAGAATGGTTGACATAGTCTAAAACTTCCTCTAAACAAAAACATGACACAATATGTGACTTAGGTAGAATGAACTGAAAATGAACATTGACATAGTTTGTGATGTAAGATGAAACAACATACTCTCCATATTGATTGGAAGAATAACCAGAAGGAGGATTAAAAACTCGATATAACTAGTTTAGTTTCCTAAAGTCATATTAACCCAATTGTTGAGACTGGACTCATATTTTTTTCATTTGTTCAGAGGCGAATTGACTTCTGCCAATAATGGTAAAGAAGACTCATTCCCATGATCTTTTTTTATCATTTTTTTTTCTTTTTCATATTGGAAAGCCTGAAAAATAATAAAATAGTTCTAGAATACATGGATGAAACGAGTGTCATGGGCAATCAAACTACTTCCAAGTACAAGGAACATACCTATGCTCAATGCAAGGAAGCATGTGCAGGATAAGGGCACTCGGGGGAATGTTTCCCCTTAGGGTATAGGTGTAAAATTGAAAATGAAAGAATTGCAAGGCTAACAACTGATGAGAACACATAAGAAATGGTTAAGAAACAATAAGTTGAAGCTAACATTAGGCTCAAAAGCATGAGCGGTAAGTATGCAATGTAGTTACAAATTGAACTCGAAAAGTATGGGAGCCCCGTGGGTAGATAGCCAAAAAAATATTGAGAAGAATATGAGGTTTCAATGCAATGTCATGGCAGGACTAACATGACTCTCGAGCCTTAAAAACTTCAAAATGAGCACCAAAAGGAAAAACATGTGCTAAATGGGATGCCAATGATGGTAGGCTCTACCATAAAATGAACGACACTTAAGAATGGATGGAAAGGATTATGTCACCAATAAGTGGGATTGACCCTAAGGAAAATGTATAATAGGTCACTGATGATACAAAATGCAAGGTGGCAAAGATCCTACCTTATATGCCAGTGATGGAAAAATTACCTCAATGAGTCAGAAAAAATGGACTAGTGGATACAAAAATGCCATTGTAGACATCCTCCTTGCAAAATCTCAACTCAAATGGTCATTTTGTATAAGAAATTTGGTACATTAGGTATTTAAATGACAAAAATGGTGAAAACCATATAAAAGTGGGTATAAAAATTCTTTATAATATGACAAATAACCCAAAAAACATTTTATTTTAAGTTTTACCAATTTGAGCAAACGAATGGGAAAACCTTCCAAAGTTTTGGTGAGAGTAACTAGAGATACAGTGGTCAAAATTCCTTACCTTTAGGACCAAGTAAACAAGCACTCATCTCTCTTCATTTTCATTCATTTTTTTTTAAGTTTCTACAACTTATATTTTGCATTTTTTTAATTTTTAAAAGGGATGGGCTCATATGCACCCTGTTTTGTCATGGGGCATGTATACCATGTCGTATATGCACCAGCTCTTAATAATGGGAGTGCATGAGTGCACCTATCTCCAAAGGTGGATACGAACATCTATGCAAAGGTTGAAAAAAAATGCACTAAATTTTTTCTTGTGATCTTGCAAAACTCAAATTGGTAATTGAATGGAAAGAGAGAGAACATGAATACATTGACCAAAAAGTATTGGAAAATCCAAAGGCGTTAGAGTCTCTCCGACAATGTGGGTTAAGAAAGTTTTACGAGTTCCCAAATATGTGGGTGCAGAAAATATTTCTACAACTCTTAATTGGTTATTGGAACCCAGAGGTAGATGCATTTATGATGGATGGTCAATCTCTAATCGTAGATGTGGATGACATTTACTTCATCATAGGTCTCTCCCAACGAGGAGATGTGGTTAACCTTAGGACCCGGGGGGGGATTGGAATGAATATAGAGGATTATATTACGTCTTATTTCACCCTTGGGACCCAACGGGTCGGGAGCCAAGTCTCGATCTGTAACATAGAGCATTTGAGTCTGAAAGTAATTCTTCATACCATTACTAGGATCGCAGGATCTACCTCACTGCACCAGGCATCAAGGATATAGATTTTTTATGTGGTAGAGTTCTTGCAGCCAATAATATATGATTGGAGCACGTCTTTACTACAAAGCATGAAGACTCAACTTACTTAATGCAAAAATAGGAAGATGAAAAAATTCGGATATGGAAACATTATCTCTTCATTTTTCTTTGAAAGAGTACCCTCCATGATTCCACAAGTATTTATGACACATCACAGACTCTAGGAACCATGCTTACTGTTGTGGTCCATGTTGATACAACGCTCAGGAGGTGGGTGACTACTCAGTGCAGATGACAATGCATTTTTCGACTGGTAAGAGCGTCATATTATTGTTATTAATGACTATCCCTATGAAGGGATAAGTTTTTTCCGTGACCCAGATATGCCCGTACCTCCTGGGTGAGATCCGTAAGAAAACATTTTAAAATTTAAAATTATTTAATTTTTATTTATTTAATTTATTTCTAGCGATAAACTAAAAATATTTTTGGCATGGATTTAAAGATAACAAAAAAATTATGAATGTGCAGATATCATACCAAGATGACCAAAGGGGTACCCGCACCACCGACGCAGGGGCGTGATGAGGCATAGCTAGGTGTATATGCCACAAATATAGAGAACATGTTGCAAAATGTCCATATAAATCTGGACCGCCTTACTCATCAGATTCCCATGATTTAGATTGAGGACTTTCCTGAGAAAATGCAATGGAAAGTAGTGAGTGTACAATGGGCTTGGGTATGAATATTTTGGTGTTTGTCCAAGACAGTAGTGTGTTATAGATACACACATATGGGGGTAGTTCCCTCGACATATATTGTAGATGTGACCTTTTTGTACCATCTTATAAACACTCGGGGCTAGAGACCCAATCTTGTAACTTAAAATCCATATTTTTGTATTTATGGACACAAAAATAATATTTACATCTTTTTTCACATTGTTACTTATGTATAAAATGTGTTTATGTACATTTATATGTGTTTCTAATTTTAAATGTGTGACAAATTCCAATCTAATACATAGTTAGATTATGCACCAGACACAAAATTTTCTCTTCTAGAAATATGAATATAAGTAATATAAATAGAATGTCATTCTGGAAGATGTACCCAAAGGAAACATGCCCAATATAATCCCATAGGAGTTTGATCACAACATTATACTCAGCCACATTATTTGTTGTTGGCCCCATACTAGTGCCTCCAGATGGAACCACTTGCCCCAAAGGTGTAACACCACCTTTCGATTACCAAGGCTTTTATCGCTCTCTATTACCAATCTGTACACACCTTTTACATAACTCATACAGGCATTATATATTCCACATGCATTTAAGCAAATAAATACATTTAAGCTCAGAGTAAGCATATGAATTATTACTAACATAAATAATCCATGGCAATAACATTAATCCAAATGCACAGCAAAATACATGATAATTATAATACACAGAGATACAAAAACATAATTAAAGCATCATATGGTACTTATCTTCAAAATAGTGGTAGATTCCACCAACCACATGCAGGCCTTCCACGAACCTCCCAGCCTTAGACCGCACTGCTCATCAGCTCAGCAATGGGTCACCCCCGAGCTGGGACTAAGCTCCACCCCAAGGCAAGGAATCCTAGGCTAGGCTAAGGTTACAGGGAAAACATCACAGAAAACTGGAAGGATTCTTCCCAAGATGCCATCTTACACCCACTACTACCAGACTCTCATTCCCCACATGCATGTTCCACCCGGGAGTATACACCTTCAAAAGCACAATCCATCGATGCTAACCTCCCTGTCTGGGTCTTGACAACAGGCCAGATCAGGAAGTCTCAGAGCCCAAAGTTGGTGCTGGATACTCTCTGGAAGAAACCACTTCCTAGCCAACTCTCTCACCTGGAGAGAATTGCTCACAGGCCTAACAACCTACCTCTTCCAACAACAGTCACCTCCCTCACCTGGAGAGAGGTCATACACAGGCTCAATCAAAACTTTCACTGGCCAACAAGCCACGCGCAGTCCAGCTCTGCGTGGCCACAACAACCCACGGGAAAAAAGACACAGGCTTTCCCAAACTGGTTCAGCAATCACAGGATGGTCTCACAGTCACAACTTCGGGACAGGGACTCCACGCACAGGCTCACTCTGTCAGATAAAGGATGCATCGACTTTCCGAATTTGACACGGGCTCTCTATGAATCAACACTGCGACTCTTGGTTCAAAGGGTGTACGGGGTATACTCTTACATAGGTTGGGTCGAACGTATCGTTCAGCAGATCGGGTCCAATGAAGGAGAAACCCCTATCATAGCTCGATTCAGCAGTTTTCACTGCCATTACAGCATAGTCCCACAACTATGGTTTCAGGATTGTGTGACCAACAATTCCCGCAGGGGTCGACACAGACTCCACGGCTCCGAACAGAGATGTACTGGCTCTTCAGAACAAACACAAGCTTTTTCCTCATTTCATAATTGTACGAGGGTCTCTTGCAGAGGTCACACAGTTCACGCTCAGGACAGTCCAAGGTCGAATGGAGGAGGAACCCCCCAACATGGCTCGTCTCAGCCTTTTATTGTATGCGCCAGGGTTGACACTTGTCACCCATGCGGCTGCATGCGTTCCTTTAGCATGTGTTCCTCCCACCATTTGGAAAATCACATGTCCTTCCAAAAGGACTTAGGTTAAAACATATAATGCACATATCTTTTGGAATAATATTAAAATATTATTCCCAAGGCTTAAGCCCCTAGGCTCAACACTTAGCCCCTAGGCTCAACACTTAGCCCCTAATCCCACCTTCTAGCCCCTAATCCCACCTTCTAGCCCCTAATCCCTTGCCCACTCTGTGGATGCTTAGTCCCCCATCACTCATTCATCGTGTCGGCCTGCACACGGTGATCTTTATATTTTTATTAATGCTCTGCAATATTACATATACAAAAGCAGGCTCTTGGCCTTCAACACTTAGGCTCCCTGGACTAATAATAACATAAGCCTCCATCTTATATAAACTTGGCTCACCATCCTAATAAAACATACTTACAATTCATAATGCAAGCTTTACATCAGGGCTCGGCCTTGGGGACATTACAATCCCCCCTCCCTTATTTTTGCACTGTCCTCGATGCAACTTTCACACGGCATCAACAAGATTTCCAAAATATTAAAAAAATATGTGGGTATTACGCCCGTATAGTGTCCTCATGCTCCCATGTCATGTCCTCAAGACCATACCAGGTCCACTGGACCCTTACAAGCTCAATAGCTTGATTCTGGAGCTGTTTTATTTTCCTGTCCAATATGCACACAAGATGCACTTGCAAGACACTTTCTGGTTCCACCTGAATCATATTCCAATCGATTACATCATTAGCATCAGGTATATATATATTTCTTAAGTAATGAAATATGAGACACCTTAGGTACAATCATGGATGCAGTAATGCAATCATTTATGCAATGTATATGTATGTATATACAAACAAATTCAATAACATTAAAACTGTATACAACATACACAACATATAATAAATAGAGAATTGTACTTATCTTTTGAGGGAGAAGACCTCCC
>ML779732.1:196253-286420 GCA_009831015.1 Picea engelmannii
CATAACCAGATCAAAGATCAACACACTGATGTTTTCACGTGGTAAAACCCCTACGGGGAAACATCCATGGCCCCAGCCAACGCGGCCACTTGGAGCAGTTTATTAATGCAAAGAAAAAGATTACAGAGAGATTTTACAAGAGATTTTCTCACAATTGATCATCAGCAAATGACCCTCCATGCTCTTTAAATAGAGATCATGGACCAACTGGGTGTTAAGCCACGGATCAATGGTCGTTAAGATCGAGGAGAGTATGAACCGTCGGATCACTCTATGTCGGGAACATATCGTGACCGTCGGATTGCCTAACTACAAATGCATACTAATGCATACTAAAGAAACACACTTTTACCTAACGACATATTAGACCAAGTAGATCTTAACTAACTCCTAAGTGTTTAAATATCCTAACAAGACTAAGCTCCACCCCAAGGCAAGGAATCCTAGGCTAGGATGAGGTTACAGGGAAAACAGCATAGAAAAATGGAAGGATTCTTCCCAAGATGCCATCTTATGCCCACTACTACTAGACTCTCATTCCCCACATGCCTGTTCCACCCGGGAGTATACACCTTCACAAGCACAATCCATCGGTGCTAACCTCCCTCTCTGGGTCTCAGCAATAGGCTAGATCAGGAAGTCTCAGAGCCTGAAGCTGGTGTTGGACACTCTCTAGAAGAAACCACTTCCTAGCCAACTCTCTCACTTGGAGAGAATTTCTCACAGGCCTAACAACCTGCCTCTTCCAACAATAGTCACCTCCCTCACCTGGAGAGAGGTCATACACGGGCTCAATCAAAACTTTCACTGGCCAGCAAGCCATGCGCAGTCTAGCTCTGCGTGGCCACAACAACCCACGGGAAAACAGACACAGTCTTTCCCAAAATGGTTCAGCAATCACAGGATGGTCTCACTGTCACGGCTTCGGGACAGGGACTCCATGCACAGGCTCGCTCTGTCAGATAAAGGATGCATTGACTTTCTGAATTTTACACAGGCTCTCTCTGAATCAACACTGTGGCTCTTGGTTCAAAGGGTGTACGGGGTATACTCTTACAGAGGTTGTGTCGGACGTATCGTTCAGCAGATTGGGTCCAATGAAGGAGAAACCCATATCATAGCTCGATTCAGCAGTTTTCACTGCCATTACAACATAGTCCCACAGCTATGGTTTCGGGATTTAGTGACCAGCAATTCCCGCAGGGGTCGACATAGACTCCACGGCTTCGAACAGAGGTGTACTGGCTCTTTAGAACAAACACAGGCTTTTTACCCATTTCAGAATTATACGAGGGTCTCTTGCAGAGGTCACACGGTTCACGCTCAGGACAGTCCAGGGTCGAATGGAGGAGGAACCCCCCAACATGGCTCGTCTCAGCCTTTTATTTCATGCGCCAGGGTTGACACTTGTCACCCATGCGACTACATGCGTTCCTTTAGCATGCATTCCTCCCACCATTTGGAAAATCACATATCCTTCCAAAAGGACTTAGGTTAAAACACATAATGCACATATCTTTTGGAATAATATTAAAATATTATTCCCAAAGCTTAAGCCCCTAGGCTCAACACTTAGCCCCTAATCCCACCTTCCAGCCCCTAATCCCTTGCCCACTCTGTGGATGCTTAGTCCCCCATCACTCATTCATCGTGTCGGCCTGCACGCGGCGATGTTTATATTTTTTATTAATGCTCTGCATGATTACATATACAAAAGTAGGCTCTTGGCCTTCAACACTTAGGCTCACTGGCCTAATAATCACATAAGCCCCCAGCTTATATAAACTTGGCCCACCATCCTAATAAAACATACTTACAATTCATAATGCAAGCTTTACATCAGGGCTCGGCCTTGGGGACATTACAAAAGGTGAATAAATCACCCATGCAATGGAAGCAAGGTTCTGAGTGTGATGCCTTACGCCATCCATGAACCCAACATGGACTGAAGATTGCATATACATATGCCAATAAAGAAGAAACACAATAATCAACTAAGAGAAAAATGACAGAAAAACCAAAAGATACTATCTATGTAATTTAAATACAAAGGGGAAAATGAGTGAGAAAGAATGCTCAAGCACAGTACCTCTTGAGGTAGAGACCATTTATGGGCTTTGACAACATATTACCCTTGTAATCATATATCTTATAAGCTCCCTTCCGAAGGGTGCGCCTCCCAATGTAGGGACTATGCCACATTGTATTAAACTTGTCTGCCCCTAACATGTCCTTATCCAAATCATAAACTAGAACAAGGTCACCCTCGGAAAATACCTTTGGGTGGATAAAATTTTCATACTAAGACTTGACAGGATTCTTGTGAGTCTTTTTCACGGTGGAAGCATCATGACACTACTCATGTAGCTTCTTTAAGTGAACAATACGTGCCTCTAAAATTGTTGTGTTAGGCAGAATCTCAATTGTGATCTTTAACGAAGGAATTTTACATTGAATGGTTATGAATGCTTCCAGCCCGTGAATGAGTTGGAAGTGAGAGAATCTCGTGGTAGTCTTAACCGAGGTTTGGTATGCCCATAATGCTGGATAAATCATCAAATTCCAATTATGTTTGATCTTATTGACAATGCGTTGAAGTATGGTCTTGAGATATTTGTTTACAACCTCTACCTGTCCATTTTCTTGCAGATAATACAGAGATAAATGATCATGCTTGAATCCCAATTTAGATGTTAATTTTGACATCATTCAGTTATGAAAATTGTTTCCATGGTTAGTGACAATCTCTCTCGCCAACTCCAAACCTAGTGATAACCTAATTGAATAGAAACAAAGTTTTTGTCTCATCGTCGTTTGTAAAAGTAGGCATGGCCTCCACCTACTTTATAAAGTAGTCAACGACCACAATGATATAGTGATGCCCCCTAGACAAAGGGGGGTGGCATGTGATGAAATAAATTCCTCACTTTGCAAATGGACCAATGGTGGCGAAGGGAAATAACAAAGTAGGATGTGTGCACATTTTTCTCGAAAAAATATAACAGCGATGAAACATTTTGACCACCTCAACACAATATTTAAAGATTGTCGACCAAAAGTACCTAGTGCACAATATTTTTTGGGTTGTATCTAATCCAAATAGATGACCACGACATGATCCACAGCGGAAATAATTAAGCACAAAATACACTTCCCCATGGGTCAATCAACGACAAAGAATTGAATCGACCCCACGACGATACACTGTGTCATCGATAATGAGGTAATTATTCGCTTGATGGCGAATCTGTGGCCGATCATCTTGTGAATGGTGCGAAGAAAACTTTAGAGTCCGGAGATATATTATAATATCTCCATACCAAGGATCAATGGAAGTGATAAGGAAGAGATGCTCGTCAATAAACAAGTTCGTAATAATGGTTTCCGCATCTTCATGGGGAAACTCTGACATGAATTCAGTGAAAACCAATGACTTCTTGGACTTGGTAGAGATGACGTCCAAGTCAACTTCTTGTAAAATGGAAATCCATTTATTTTATTTTCCCCCAATTATACGTGATGTGAGGATGTATTGAAATTGATTGACATATGCAACTATAGTGGTTTTTCTGTAGTAAAATGTAATTTCGTAATCTATGGATAGCGTGAGAAACTACCAAAGATATATTCTCGATGTGTGAATAGTTTAGTTCATGCCCAATCAGATGACAAATGAGATAATATATGACATGTTCTTACGTGATATCATCTTCATGAACCAATACCATGCCAACTATGGATTATGTTTCCTGCGATATACAACAAGAAATACATGCCATAATCCAGAGGACTGAGCAAAGTGGAAGACATAAGAGTGTTCTTAAGTTCACCAAAGGATTTTTGTGTGAACTCATCTCAAACAAAAGGGACCCCTTTCTTTAACAAGCACATAAATCCCTTGGTGATGTAAACATAGTTTGGAATAAAACATCGAAGGAAATTGGCATTTTCTTGAAGACTATGTAACTGATGAATATTACACAGGGGAGACAACTAAACTATTGCCTCAACCTTTAAAGAATCAACCATGATCCCCTTGTTGGATATGATAAATGTTGGGGTACATTCTCAACTACATACTTAAGGACATACTCATTTTTCCATTTTTCCTACTATTTAGGAGGGTCGCTATTTATAACATGTTTATTTAGAGCAGGTCTATTTTTAGCCGGTGGATTCCTATATGCGATACCATGGGAAAATAACACGGGTTTCCAAAACCATGTGCTCATAAATCACCATTAGGCAAATTCCTAGTTTTTAGCAACCATTAGGTAAATTCCTATTTTTTAGGAAATAATTCATATTTCCTTAATTTTAGGGGATATTTCCTATTTCATGGATATAGAGCACACTTTAGTAATAATATTAGCTTCATATGGACATGCGCATTACCCATCTAATACTTGGAGTTAACTCACTTCACTTATTTAGTGACTTTCCTTAATTAGCAAATTCTCACTCAGTTAGGACTTTAGTTCCATTCTTGGACTCTAGTCTTATTCTAGGAGATGTTTTGTATTATGGAATGCATGTTGACTTCATGTAGAATTCTCACTAAGTTTTCACCTATATTTTTTACCTTTTCCTATTATTAGCAATTTTTTACTTTAATTAATTGTTGCTATTAGGAAAAGTTAATTTTTTACTTGAACATGCACATGGAAATCCCAACCTAGTGCACATTACTCCTCATGTGGAGACTCCTATATATTTGATCCAAAAAGATATTTTAATGACTGTGGTTGAGTTATTAATTGCAAGTGTTAATTAACCATTTATGAAGCTAAATGAAAGAGGATGAATTTAATGAAGGAACATAGTAGCCATAAAAACAATATACAGATCTGAACTGAAGCAATAAGAATAGAAAACCATAACAAGAGAAGTGATAACTGAGTTCAGCACAAAATTGCCTACGTCTTTGGGCCTTTGTCTCAGTGGGGGAGGCTTCATTATTAATTCTTCAATGCTTGCAAAGTACATCAAATGGACTCCATTATGATCTCACTGTGTTCTACTCGACCTCAGAAATCCAATGCAATTGATGGCACTGAAAAACGCTGAGTATAGCCTCCAGAAATGGCCTCCAAAGTTCTCCTAGTTCGTTGGTTTTCTCTACATAAATAACATTGTTATGCTTTTTTTATTTGCATAAATTTGACCTGTAGCAGCATTGGTAAATATTTTTCTTTAAAAAGAATGAAGTGAGAAGTTCGAATCCCAACCTCCCACCTTTTTGGCATAGAATCGGGCCAAATCTCCATAGTACATGGCATATATGATTTATTTTTGACATAGAATTGGGCCAAATCTCCATAGTATATGGCATATATGGTTTAAATAAATCATATGCCAAAGTTTCCGATATGTGGCGCATTGTAACAAATTTTGGTGGCTTTTTTAATATGGTTTAACACCCACTTAACCATATTCGTGGCATAAAAATTGCATAAATTGCTTTTAATATGGCATATCCAAACCCTATTACATATGGTTTTATAACCATAATACCACAACGTGGCATACCACATCCCTTTTTAAATGGGTACTTTGTCCACTTTATAAAATATTCGTGGCTTATCCACTTTAATGACCATAATATAGTTTTAAAAATAATCATATATATTATAATATATAATTTCCTCCTTAAAATTTAATAATTTGTCATATTTTACCAATCCCAACATGCCACGTGTTGTCATGGGATTGGCCCATGTAGAAACCAGTCAGATGTCAAGTGTTCACATAGAATTCTGCCACTTATCACCTATGCAACTTGTCATGTGTCAATTATGCACTTTTACACGTCACCTTGTTCATGCCATGTGCCAACTCCAGAATGTGCCACGTGTCCTTTGACTAGTTGACTTTTTCCCTACTTATGCAAAACTTCCAAATGTGATAACTTTCGCATACGATGTCGGATTTACAATCCGTTTGCACCATCAGAAAGATTACAACGAGCACTACGTGATCATGTCATTTTATTGAGAATTCAACAACTTTTATTTTTATGCATTTCTAAGCCCCATCAAGCTCCTGGATCCAATTTTGGATCACACCTCCCCACTAAGAACCTTTTGGTCCCCAAAAGGTTATTGACCAATTAACAAGCTCGGGATAGGCCACCCAGCTTGTCCTTTGTCTATGAAATTTGTCCTATGTACCTGTTTCATCAAGATCAACTCTAACATAATCATGATAACTGACAACATATTGTTAGCCATTTGAACCCTGTCACATTTTATTGAAGCCACTATCATCCATGTAGACAACATTACTAATGATAGTATCAAAAACATAACTGCAAAAGAGATGATATACTTGTAATATTTGCATGACATGAGCTTATCTTGAAGCAACCTGTGATTGATTTTCCATTCAACAATCATTTCCTGTTCTTACTTAAGATTGATTACTTCATTTGAAACAATTATTGGTTTGTTGCTTGTTTTCACTGTCTTCTTTAATTGTTCTATTGTTTGAAGTGTTTTATTTTCCTTAACATGATCAGCATGAACCACATCATCTTGCCTTGCTTTGGTTAATTGATATTGATTCTTTGTCCTGTAGAATATTGCCTTACAATCATATAAGTATGGACTATCTAAGACCATTCCACATTCACTTAATGGCACTACATCACATATTACCTCGTTCACATACTTAGATGAAATTCAAATTTGATTGTGCACTACTTTGTTATGTGCATTTGATGACGATTGCTTATCCATTTAAGTGTGTAAGGCTTATGATGTGCTTGTGTTTTTAACTCCAATTGCTTAACCAATTCTTCTGAGATTAGATTAGATTAAGATCCACTGTCGATTAATGTGTCTATCTTAGTGTGTCGCATGATGGTCCTTATATGAAACAAGTTACTTCTACAATCAATACCTTCACCAATTTTACCTGTCATACCAACCAATGAGACCTTAGATTCGTCACCCAAATCTGATCCCGAGTCTATGGGTCTTGTTGTCGTTGCAACTGTTTGTCTTCCTTTCTTTTCCTTGAACCACTTTGGCCTCATCTCGGGATGCAACTGCCAACATCTGTCCTCATCATGTCCCTCTTTCTTGTAATGCTTGCAAGAGGGATTATCATCCTTTCTTGCCACTACATTTGAATTCTTGCCATGCCATTTCTTCTTGTCCTCTTTCCTTGAAGACGATGATTCCCCTGATACACCTGCTTTCCCTGCTTCAATATACGTCGCTTGAATAGAAACCTCATCAAGGTTAGTGGGTCCAAACATGAATACAATGTTTCTAATATGTGCAGGTAAACCTCCTATATACTTCATAAGGGTTTCTTGTGTATGTAAAGGGATATCTAACATCAATGTCATTTTTCGAAAGCCATCAATATACTCTTTCATTGTTTGTCATTTTCTTAGTTTTAAAGATTGCCATTCAATTAATGTTTTTTCTTTATAACCCAAAGGATAGAATTGCTTCCTAAGTGCAGAAATGAAACTTTGCCATGATGGAAATACATTACCCACTTGTTGTGTTCCATATTGCAACTTGCTTTGCCACCATATGAGAGTTGTGCCTGCAAGTCTCAAAGATGCCAACTTAATTTGTGTGGCCTCATCCTTGATCTGTTGAACACTGCAGTAAACCTCCATCTATCTGACCCAATTGTTAAGTTTCTCTGCATTTACTTCAACATCATATATGGGTAACTCAAATTTAACATCAAGTTTTAACAATGGCATTTCATTCTTATGCTTATGAACATGTTTCTTTGCATTAGATTTAGAAATTGAACTTGAAGAAGAAGGGGAAGAAGGAGGTGATGATGGAGGTGAAGGAGAAATCTAAGGAGGATCATCTTCCTCTTCACTTTTGCCCTTTGAAGATTTCCCAAGAACTGGTCTTTTTCTTTCCAAGTAATCCTCATATAAAACTTTCACCATCTCTGACATAGCAAGGAAAAAATTTTGAAACTCTTTCTCATCAAAAGAAAGACTCTCTTCCGATGCCATCTTCTCGCTATGAGAAGCTCTCTTTCTCAATCCAATTAATGGATTCTCTTTAACAAGCTCGCCTTCACCACGTTGTAGTTTTTCCATGGTTAATATGTAAAACTCAAATCCAAACATCAACTAGCTCTGATACCACTTGATCCGAAAAGATCTTTTAATGACTGTGGTTGAGTTATTAATTGCATGTGTTAATTAACCATTTATGAAACTGAATGAAAGAGGATGAATTTAATGAAAGAACATAGCAGCCATAAAAAAATATACAGATCTGAACTGAAGCAATAAGAACAACAAACCATAACAAGAGAAGTGATAACGGATTTCGGCACAAAATTGCCTACGTCTTCGGGCCTTTGTCTCAGTGGGGGAGGCTTCTCTATTAATTCTTCAATGCTTGCAAAGTACATCAAAAGTACATCAAATGGACTCCATTTTGATCTCACTATGTTCTGCTCGACCACAGAAATCCAATGCAACTGATGACACTAAAAAAGGCTGAGTATAGCCTCCGGAAATGGCCTCCAAAGTTCTTCTAATTCGTTGGTTTTCTCTGCATAAATAACACTGTTATGCTTTAAGTTGCATAAATTTGACCTGTAGTAGCATTGGTAAATATTTTGGTTTAAAAAGAATGAGGTGAGAAGTTTGAATCCCAACCTCCCACCTTTTTGGCATAGAATCGGGCCAAATCTTCATAGTACATGGCATTTATGATTTCTTTTTGACATAGAATCGGGCCAAATCTCCATAGTATATGGCATATATGGTTTAAATAAACCATATATGCCAAAGTTTCCAATATGTGGCGCGTTGTAACAAATTTTGGTGGTTTTTTTAATATGGTTTAACACCCACTTAACCATAATTGTGGCATAAAAATTGCATAAAGTGCTTTTAATATGGCATATCCAAACCATATTACATATGGTTTTATAACCATAATACCACAACGTGGCATACCACATCCCTTTTTAAATGGATACTTTGTCCACTTTATAAAATATTCGTGGCTTATCCACTTTAATGACCACAATATAGTTTTAAAAATAATCATATATATTATAATATATAATGCCCTCCTTAAAATTTAATAATTTGTCATATTTTACCAATCCCAACATGCCACGTGTTGTCATGGGATTGCCCCATGTAGAAACCAGTCAAATGTCAAGTGTCTACACAGAACTCTGTCACTTGTCACTTAAACAATATGCCATGTGTCAATTATGCACTTTTCCACGTCACCTTGTTCATGTCATGTGCCAACTCCAGATTGTGCCACGTGTCCTTTGACTAGTTGACTTTTTGCCTGCTTATGCAAAACTTCCAAATGTGATAACTTTCACATACGATGTCGGATTTAAAATCCATTTGCACCATCAGAAATCTTGCGACGAGCACTGCGTGATCATGTCAGTTTATTGAGCATTCAACAACTTTGATTTTTAGGCCTTTCTAAGCCCCATCAAGCTCCTGGATCTAATTCTGGATCAATATTATACTCATTATCAAGGATTAATACATTGTGATTAGATTTGGTTTCTTAGTCTCTTATGTGTGTAGATTGATTCTATTTTTCTCTCTCCTCTCTCTCTCTTTTGCAATTAACTAGTGTAGTATTTCCTTCTCACAATTAGGTATTGGATCGTGGTTTAATCCTACAATAAAACCTAATAGATGTCGTGAAATGACGCAGAATATGCACTAGTTTAGATTTAATTGAATATGATAGCAATGGCATATTTTCAAGATAAGCCTAAGATGTGTTGGATGATATACCCTCTTGCAAGAGTGAGCAGTGAGATCATCTAGATATGCTTCAATAATGTGCTTCAAATCATGGAAAGGGAAGGAAATGGCTCATTGGAATATAGCTCCATCATTTTTGAGGAAAAAAGGCATATTCCTATACGTGAAATTCCCCCAAGGACATATAATTCTTTTCTTATGTTGATCCTCGGGTCGGATCCAAATATGATTGTATCCAAAAAATACATCCATAAAGGAAAATATTTTGCTACTCGCACACTCATTGATAATTTGGTCAATGAAATATGTGGGGAAGTTGTCCTTAGAATTTTTTTTGTTTAGATTGTTTGTCCTGAGATTAAACTTAAGGCTCAAAGAGTAATGTCAAGCATCAAGAAAGTTTATAAAGAGTGTTTTTTAGAATTTCTTTTTCTACCTTAGTTATATGAGAAAAATTCCTTAAATGAAATTAACAATATGGAAACACATAGGCCATATTTTGTGTTTGAGTCAAAATTGTAATATCAAATGACGTGAGAGAAAACTACAAAATTGTAAAACAAAGCAAGGCATCAATTGTTGAAGAATATCACCTCGTTGCAGTAGAAGAAAATATATAGTGTAACCTTGAATAAAGTATAAGATACAATAATCCACACAACTCGCAGGTCTTGATTTACTCACAATAAATGCTGAGGAAAAACTACTTACTTAACAAATTATTGATCCAATACAATTACAGTAGTTGTTGTACTAAATTGAAAACAAACATTTATCAAGGAAATTCATAAAGAAATGCTGAGATATGGAAAAACAAAGAAACACATAACCCAAACTAAACAAAACTTGGAATCTCTATCTGCACTTGTATTAATACTCAATAAGGAGAGTTTTCTCTATTACAATCAATAAGAAGTAGCCCCTAATAGATCATGAATATATGTATTTATACAAACTATCTCAACTCAAAACGGTTGGACTTATTACAATTAAAAATAGAAATTTGTTTTTAATAAGGCAACAAAATGTAAAATCTGAAGAGCTCCACTAATGTTCTCCTCTGTCTCTTCGTCTGCTGGCATGAACTTTTCTTTTCCTCATCCTTTAGCCTGGATACATCTTTCATCTGATCTTCTAAATTATTTGGCATACATTTATGGCCTTTTTGTTTGCTTCCATATGTCCCTCAAATATGTGAATAGCATCTGCATGTTCCCTTACTTGTTTTCGGAGGTGCTTGTTTTCCCATATTCAACACATTGGATGCATTTACTCAATAATTGCACCACTAAACTTGAAGGCTCAGTTGCTCCCTTCACCTCAAAAGTGTATAAATTCCTCTCTACCTAAGGCAACATTTCTTGTATCATTTTTGTTCCTTAATATTTGACCTGTAATTGCAAGCTTGGGTTTACTATCCATTTATTTATTTGAAGGAGATCAATCTGATTCATTTTCTGAATGGATGTCAGAGCTTCTTCTTTGCTTGTTCTGGAATTATACTGGTTCTTTGCTATATCAATTTGACCCAGGGCTTCAGAAATAGTATTTCCTTCAAAATCAATCAGCCCTTTGTCTAATAATGACAATGCTTCTAGACATGCTTTGTTTACCTCTCTAGCAAGTCTTTTTCTTTCTGCTAGATTTGTTTCCCAGGCCTTTAAAGCTATATCACCTCTTATTTGCTCAGAAAGAGAAAGTCGAGGAACATCTGAGACATCATCCTTTGGTGCCAATAATACAGCCTCTTGAAACTTAACTCGAGCCGAGCGAGATTCTCTTTCTTTAATGTAGATGTCTTTCAGAGAAAGATCTACTACCTGGTAGCAATTCTAGATGGCATCCACTTTCATAAAAAGATCTTGTTGGGCCTTTTCCAGATTTTCGTTTATTTCCAATGCTTTAGTCTGGAAGGTCGATATATCCACTAAAGTACCTTCGATCAACTCCAACCTAGCTTGCAATTTTTTTATTAGTTCATCATGTTGGGTGATCAGTCCTTGATTGAATTGTGAATTCCTTTGGAGCTCATCAAATTTGGCTTGGAGTTGTTGAATTTGTTGTTTATCATATGCTCTGATCTGCTCGAAGTCTCGACTCATTTTGTTCTGTAAAGTTTGTTCCATGGTCATTATTTGATATTCCAACTACCCTACCAACATGTTTCTCTATTTTAGTTGCTCGGCCAAATTTTCGACAGAACACTAATTTGCAGTGGCAAATGCACCTAAAGAACCTACCATTTCCTTGGCAAATTCAGAATCATCTCAGTTTCGTCTATCGTACACCATTATCTTCCTTTTGACTATCGCTCCATCTTTCTGATGTGTTTCTCGTTTGACGATAGCCCTCCTTTTCTTGTTGAAGAAGAAGTATGAAGGCGACATCTCTTCGCGTGAAATTGGGGTGAGATCATCTATAAAAATCACTTCAGAACTGGGATTTCCGAAACTAGACTGCAATGGTGTCAATGAAGTGATAGGGGTATTGATATCCTTAGATGGTTGTTGTTCAACAGTGTTGGCCGCAGAAGTGGCTGGTGTAGAAGGAGATGTATCATGTCCTTTATTTTGGAAGGCTTCGAACTGAGCCTTCGCTTGAGGGCATACTGGATTTGGCAATGAAGCTTCCAATTTTCGAGATAAAGCTTCAGTGTGCTTTGGATTTTCCTCAATATCCTATTTTCTAGAGCTCCATGTTTCAAAACCCAAAGGTACAATTTCCTGTGTAGGCGAAGTTGGATATCAAACAAGCTATCATGGAATCCCCCACTCTAATCAGTCTGGATTACACCAAGAACTTCTATATTTTTTCCTTTGCTTCTTATGACACGGTGGTAGCAGTCTTGTTACAAAAAGATGATGAAAGTCTCGATCACCTAGTAGCCTTTTTCAACAAAACACTCAGAGACGTTGAACTAAGGTATGATCCTATATAAAAACAAGCTTATGCCCTCGTTAAGTCATTAAAAGCTTTCAGAAATTATATCCTCCATGCAAAGGTTATCGCCTATGTTCCTTCATCCTCTGTGACAGATGTTTTGACTCAGCCTGATATTGATGGAAAGAGAGCTAAATGGATCGCAAAGCTAATCGATTTCGACATAAAAGTGAATCCCACTAATCTGGTAAAAGGCCAAGGCCTTGCCAAGATTTTGACAAAAGAAAACTGTGATATTTTGGACATAAATTTCATTGGGGAAAATTCAACAAGTTTGCAGACAGAGATAGCAACGGAAGGACAACATAACAACCAGCAGGTAGCCGAGAATTTGTTTTCATGTGAGTGGTATTCAGGTATTATTCATTTTTTACAGAAGTTGGAAGTTCCTCCTAAACTTAGCATGACTCAAGCCCGAGCCCTTAAGCTCAGAGCAATTAAATTTTGCATTTATAATAATCTTTTGTATTGGAAAGATTATGTTGGTTTACTACTAAGATGCTTAGACAAAGAAGAGTCAGTTGAATTCATACATCAATTTCACTCAAGCATTTGTGGAGACCACCATTACTGGAAGACCACAGCTCATAAGATTTTAAGGGTTGGGTATTATTGGCCTTTTCTTTTTTCAAATGTGTGAGCCTTTGTGAAATCTTGTGATAAATGTCAAAGATTCACAGGAAAACAACAACTAAAATCTCTGCTCCTAATACCTATTGTAGTAAATGGTCCTTTTCAGCAGTGGGGTTTAGATTTTATAGGCAAGATTAATCCCTCATATAGTGGTCAACATAAATGGATCTTGGTAGCCACTGACTATTTTACAAAATGGATAGAGGCAATCCCCACCAGGAATTCCACTCCTCATGTCGTCATGAAATTTCTTTATGAGAACATCCTGAGCAGATTCGATTGCCCAAAAAGGCTAGTAACAGATAACACAACAGCTTTCAAAGCTGATGCATTGGTTGACATGTGTAAATCAATGGGTATTCAATTGGTACATTCTACTTTCTACTACCCTCAAGGTAATGGCCTTGCAGAGTCGTCCAATAAGAGTCTAATCAGAATCATCAGAAAGTTGTTGGAGGAGAACCAAAAGATTTGGGATTCCAAACTAAAGTTTTATCTTTGGGCAGACATAGTAACTAACAAGAAATCCATAGGAACTTCTCCCTTTAAACTGGTCTATGGTACCGATGCCATTTTCCCTATTCAGCTAGTTTTACCAGTGGCTAAATTTTTTCAGGAAGAACAAACTGAATCAAATGATATGGTAAGAAGAATGATTGACTTGGTAGAACTGCAGCAGGTTAGAGAACAGTTGGTGGATAAATCAGAGGCTCATCAAAAGAGGATCAAGGACACTTTTGACAGGAAGGCAAAGGTGGATGATTTTCAGGTTGGTGACTGGGTTCTGAAATGGGACGCCCTCAGATAAGATAAAGGCAAACATGACAAGCTTAACTCTTTGTGGACTGGTCCTTTCATGATAACTCAAGTACAACACAACAACACCTTCATTCTGCAAAGTCTGGGAGGTGAAGAAATGTTTGGTGGCCCAGTTAACGGGCGTTTTCTGAAACTCTATTTTATCTAAGGATTTGGAGCCTTGTCATTGTAATTTTATTTTTCAGCTTGTGTTTTTACAGAATAACTCCATGCCCAATGGAAACACTAGTAGATAGTTTTAAATTTTCTTTTCTCAGGAAAGGCATTGGTTTTTTGGTTCTTGAAACCTCACAGGGAGGATTTCACCCCCAATAGGAGCCAGTGTTATCTCCTCAAATAAATTAATCGAATTTTTGCATTTTAGGTGATAGGTAGTCTTTTAAAAAGGTATTTTTTTTAATTTTTAAAGGTTCATTTTTCGAAGCTTTACCCATGTAATAAAGTTTAAATAAAAGTTAGTTTAGTTTTTGTTTGATCTAATTCAAATCTCAGGTTTCAGTGGCTTAGGCAAACACATCGAATGTTCATTAGCCACCGAAAGCCTTAGCTTTCGGAAGCTTAAATAAAGGAATCCAAGGCCATTTTAGCCACCGAAATCGTTGAAGTAGATAAAGACCAAGCACGTTCTATCACACGTTTCAAACGATGGGTTCAACGTTTCCATGATTGCACAAGCCGCCGAAAGGACTGGAGAAAGACTCGTTCATGACTGGAAAGATGATCCCACTATGATATGAGTGAATCTTTCCAGATCGTTATATCATTAAATCATGCGTTGATGTACTTCCCATTGATTTTAGTTATTCGCCACGACTATTGCACATCATCAACCGTTTCGCCGCACTCCTTGCAATCAGTGTCACGTTCAAAATCTCACCCCCTTTATCTCAATTTTATCTCAGCCGAGCCAATTTTCGCTAAGTTTACGCAGTGTAACTCTTCTCGAAATCCACTCTTTCGATCACATGTGTGCGAAACCGTCCTGGAAAATGAAGAAAGGAACGTCGACGCTGAGGAAGGAGCTCAACGATATTGGCTACCTAGAATCACATCCCGAGGTATGTCAAATGTTCAAGGATACAGGGTGTTACAATTTTTCCAAAAAATCGCAGAGTTTTCATCAACAAGTGGCAGAGGCTTTCGCTCTCAATTTCGATGGAAAGAAAGCAATCATCGGCCGGGATGAATTCAAGATTGATGAAGCCCTCATAGATAAAGTCACAGAGCTTCCCACGATTGGAGAGAAATGGTTTAAAACCACTGTCATTAAGAATGTTGAATTCAGGACCTATTTAAAACCAGAAAACAGGGTTTGATTTGGAAGAAAGATATTCATGTATCTTTCCTTGAAGAGAAATGGCAGCAGTTATTGAAAGTTATAATGGTTTATATAACATGTGAATGGCGATACAACAGGGTGATGATTTATCATTTCAAACTTATCAACCACTTGACAGGTAGAAATCCACTTAATCTTCCCTATTTCCTCCACTGAAGCTTATCCAAGATGGCTCTTCAAGTCAAGGCCAAACCTAGTCAAGTTGCAGGTAGATTATTCCACCATAGTTTAATCAAACTGTTGGTTTGTGAGTTGTTGCAAAGAAAAGGTAAAGAATAGAATTACTTCTTATTCTGGAATGATTTCCAGACTGAGGTTCAACCAGAGGGAAAAAAGAGTCCTCATTCCAAGAAATCCTCCACTCCCAAAAGTGGAAAGAGGAGGAGAAGAGCTATCTCTCCAACCCCAGTCAATCAACCCTCTCCTTCCTCTAAGCTGGGCAAAACAAAGAAGAAATTGAATTTTAACAGTGAAGAACAAGAGGCCAAAGAATTCCCAGTGAACAAAAACATTCTCAATCTTCCTTACACAGACTCAGAAGATGAAGAGCAGCAGTTGGAAACAGGGCACGAGGATTCAGTTACCACAGGGCGTGACAATTCTGTTTTTGTGGATATATACACAGCAAGTTACGAGAACCTTCCATCACCTACACCCCGAGAAGAACAAGAGCCACAAATGGCAGAGGCCTCATCTAGAAAACGAGTGAAGAAGAATAAATCAAAAGAAATCAAGAAGCTTAAGAAGAAACTAGCCGAGTAAGAAGTGTTTGAAAGGGTAATAAAACCAAGTATGAAACCCCATCAAAAAACTTTGCAGAAAGCAACTCAACTTTGGAAAGACTAACCCATGAAAGCATAAAGGAGAAGAAAAAGAAAAACAAGATTGTAAAGGACTACAACAGCCTATGGAGAGTAGCTCAGGGTTTGAAGAAAAAGGTCAGGGCTTTGAGGAAAAAAGCAATGTCTTCAAAACACCAAGCTCATGCTTCTCTTGAGACCCTTGTAGAGGTGGCAGTTCAGTGCAATGAACCAGAAACAACCAGTAACCCTACAAATTTTGAGCAAGATACAGAAGCCTAAAAAGATCAATCCTGAGGCGTTTTTGAGCTTGAGACAATGGTATTTTTGAAATTTTAATAATCTCAGGTTTCGGTGGCTTAGGCGAACATAGCAATTGTTCATTAGCCACTGAAAGAAGAGCTTTCGGTAGCTAATCGAACCGAATTCTATTTTCTCTAGCTACCGAAAGCACTGATAAGGCAGAAAGTTAATGTTTTTGCACAGATCCAAGTTTATCTTGTTCAAAAGACTAAAAAATGGTTCTAATCGATGGAAGATAATTAATGACATCTCAATCAAGAGTTTATTTTGGTTTTAGAGATGCTTTAAAAGATAGAAAAGGTAAACAACAGTTAGCTATTGTCAAGGAGATAAGATTGTTGATTGTCAACAGGTGTCAAGCTTGACTCCTTCCATATCGCATGAGATCCAGCAGCCTAGGAAGGCTCAGTACACCTGCCAAGAATATGAAGAACATAAGATAAGTCGAGAAGTTGGATTGATCTAGTCTACTTAGGCCAATTATTGAGTTTCTATTTTTGGAAAATTTTGATCCAGTAATCTAGGATCTGAAAATTGTTTGTAAAAGGCTATAAAGCCAAGAAAATTTGATGAACGCGAGGCTCGATTTTGATTTCTATAATATATTGTTGTTATATAAAAGAAACTTTCTTTAATATATTGAGCCTGCAAGCTTCTTTCATTTGTTATTATCAAACTCTCCTTCATCTTTGTCTATGCATATGAGTTGAAATCGTTCTTTTGTCTATGTTTAATGGTCCCATGGTAACTGTCATCTTACTCTTGATTGTTAAGCAAGAATCATAAGCATCTTTGGCTAGTTTGTTGACCCATCATATATATTTCCTATGTATGTTCTGGTTAACTAATTGGTTTTCTTATCCATTTGTTTTACAAACCTATCTGATAATAGCTCCTGAAGGCCTTGTATTGCAAGAATATAGCTAGACTATCTTGAAGATACAATCTAGTGATTAAGATATTCATCTTGATCTAAACACACACCTATTATTGAGAAAATAGTCACCAAAAAGATTAAGTTACCAGGCATCTCTGATATACATCCTAGGAGAGTTTCCTGGAGTGATAACAGACTGCATTTTCTCAACTTCGTGTCACATTCGAGGCTCGAGTTTGAACGAAGTGGGATTACAGGTTGAAAAGTAAAATTCTTCGTTTCCAAATATGAAATCTACTTTGGATACCCATTTTAGAGTTGTAGACGTGGTCTTGATTGCGAGTGGAGACGTGTAGCTCTTTGGCCGCATTTTCTCAACTTCAGGTCACATTCCGGGCCCGAGTTTGAACGAAGTGGGATTATGGGTTGAAAAGTAAAATTATCTGTTTGCAAATATGAAATCAACTTTGGATACCCATTTGAGAGTTGTAGACGTGGTCTTGATTGCGAGCGAAGACATGTAGCTCTTCGGCCGCATTTTCTCAATTTCGGGTCACATTCCAAGCCCGAGTTTGAACGAAGTGGGATTATCGGTTGAAAAGTAAGATTCTTCGTTTCTAAATATGAAATCAACTTTGGATACCCATTTGAGAATTGTAGACCTGGTCTTCATTGCGAGCGGAGACATGTAGCTCCTGGGCCACATTTTCTCAACTTCGGGTCACATTCCAGGCCTGCGTTTGAACGAAGTGGGATTATGGGTTGAAAAGTAAAATTCTTCGTTTCCAAATATGAAATCAACTTTGGATACCCATTTGAGAGTTGTAGACGTGCTCTTGATTGCGAGCGGAGACGTGTAGCTCTGGGGATGCATTTTGTCAATTTCAGGTCACAATCCAGGCCCGAGTTTGAACGAAGTGGGATTATGGGTTTAAAAGTAAAATTCTTTGTTTTCAAATATGAAATCTACTTTGGATACCCATTTTAGAGTTGTAGACTTGTTCTTGATTGCGAGCGGAGACGTGTAGTTCTTCGGTCGCATTTTCTCAACTTCGGGTCACATTCCAGGCCCGAGTTTGAACGAAGTGGTATTATGGGTTGAAAAGTAAAATTCTTCATTTCCAAATATGAAATCGACTTTGGATACCCATTTGAGATTTGTAGGCGTGGTCTTGATTGCAAGCCGAGATGTGTAGTTCTTCGGTCGAATTTTGTCACATTCCAGGCTCGAGTTTGAACGAAGTGGGATTATGTGTTGAAAAGTAAAATTATTCGTTTCCAAATATGAAATCAACTTTGGATACCCATTTGAGAGTTGTAGACGTGGTCTTGATTGCGAGTGGAGACGTGTAGCTCTTCGACCGCATTTTCTCAACTTCGGGTCACATTCCAAGCCCGTGTTTGAACGAAGTGCGATTATGGGTTGAAAAGTAAAATTCTGTGTTTCTAAATATGAAATCAACTTTGGATACCCATTTCAGAGATGTAGACATGTTCTTGATTGCGAGCAGAGACGTTTAGTTCTTCGGTTGCATTTTCTCAACTTCGAGTCACATTCCAGGCCAGAGTTTGAACGAAGTGGGATTATGGGTTGAAAATTAAAATTCTTCATTTCCAAATATGAAATCAACTTTGGATACCCATTTCAGAGTTGTAGACGTGGTCTTGATTGCGAGCGGAGACGTGTAGTTCTTCGGCCGCATTTTCTCAACTTCGAGTCAGATTCCAGGCCCGAGTTTGAACGAAGTGGGATTATGGGTTGAAAAGTAAAATTCTCCGTCTCCAAATATAAAATCAACTTTGGATACCCATTTGAGATTTGTAGACGTGGTCTTGATTGTGAGCGAAGACGTGTAGTTCTTTAGCCGCATTTTCTCAACTTCGGGTCACATTCCAGGCCCAAGTTTGAACGAAGTGGGATTTTGAGTTGAAAAGTAAAATTCTTCATTTCCAAATATGAAATAAACTTTGGATACCCATTTGAGAGTTGTAGACGTGGTATTGATAGAGAGAGGAGATGTGTAGTTCTTCAGCCGCATTTTCTCAACTTTGGTTCACATTCTACACCCGAGTTTGAAAGAAGTGGGATTATGGGTTGGAAAGTAAAATTCTTCATTTCCAAATATGAAATCAACTTTGGATACCCATTTGAGAGTTGTAGACGTGGTTTAGATTGCGAGCAGAGACATGTAGCTCTTGGGCTGCATTTTCTCAACTTCGGGCTCGAATTTGAACGAAGTGGGATTATGGGTTGAAAATTAAAATTCTTTGTTTCCAAATATGAAATCTACTTTGGATACCCATTTTAGAGTTATAGACGTGGTCTTGATTGCAAGCGGAGACGTGTAGCTCTTCGACCGCATTTTCTCAACTTCGGGTCACATTCTAGGCCCGAGTTTGAACGAAGTGGGATTAAGGGTTGAAAAGTAAAATTATCCATTTCCAAATATGAAATCAACTTTGGATACCCATTTGAGAGTTGTATACGTGGTCTTGATTGCGAGCGGAGACGTGTATCTCTTCGGCCGCATTTTCTCAATTTCGGGTCACATTCTAGGCCTGAGTTTGAATGAAGTGGGATTATGAGTTGAAAAGTAAAATTCTTCGTTTCTAAATATGAAATCAACTTTGGATACCCATTTGAGAATTGTAGACGTGGTCTTGATTGCGAGCGGAGACGTGTAGCTCTTGGGCCACATTTTCTCAACTTCGGGTCACATTCCAAGCCCAAGTTTGAATGAAGTAGGATTATGGGTTGAAAAGTAAAATTCTTCGTTTCCAAATAAGAAATCAACTTTGGATACCATTTGAGAGTTGTAGACGTGGTCTTGATTGCAAGTGGAGATGTGTAGCTCTGGGGATGCATTTTCTTAACGTTGGGTCACATTCCAGGCCCGAGATTGAACAAAGTGGGATTATGGGTTGAAAAGTAAAATTCTTCGTTATCAAATATGAAATCTACTTTGGATACCCATTTTAGAGTTGTAGAACTGTTCTTGATTGCGAGCGGAGACGTGTAGTTCTTCGGTCACATTTTCTCAACTTCGGGTCACATTCCAGGCCCGAGTTTGAATGAAGTGGGATTATGGGTTGAAAAGTAAAATTCTTCGTTTCCAATTATGAAATCGACTTTGGATACCCATTTGAGATTTGTAGACCTGGTCTTGATTGAAAGCGGAGACGCGTAGTTCTTTGGCCGAATTTTCTCACATTCAGGTCATATTCTAGGCCCGAGTTTGAACGAAGTGGGATTATGGGTTGAAAAGTAAAATTATTTGTTAGCAAATATGAAATCAACTTTGGATACCCATTTGAGAGTTGTAGACGTATTCTTGATTGCGAGCGGAGATGTGTAGTTATTCGGCCGCATTTTCTCAACTTCGAGTCACATTCCAGGCTAGAGTTTGAACGAAGTGGGATTATGGGTTGAAAAGTAAAATTTTTCGTTTCCAAATATGAAATCAAATTTGGATACCCATTTGAGAGTTGTAGACGTGGTCTTGATTGCAAGCAGAGACGTGTAGCTCTTCGACCGCATTTTCTCAACTTTGGGTCACATTCCAGGCCTGAGTTTGAACGAAATGGGATTATGGGTTGAAAAGTAAACTTCTCCGTTTTCAAATATGAAATCTACTTTGGATACCCATTTTAGAGTTGTAGTCATGGTCTTGATTGCGAGCGGAGACGTGTAGTTATTCTGCCGCATTTTCTCAACTTCGGGTCACATTCCAGGCCCGAGTTTGAACGAAGTGGGATTATGGGTTGAAAAGTAAAATTCTCCATTTCCAAATATGAAATCGACTTTGGATACCCATTTCAGAGTTGTAGACGTGGTCTTGATTGCAAGCGGAGACGTGTAGTTCTTGGGTCGCATTTTCTCACATTCGGGTCACAGTCCAGGCCTGAGTTTGAACGAAGTGGGATTATGGGTTTAAAAGTAAAATTCTTTCTTTCCAAATATGAAATCAACTTTGGATACCCATTTGAGATTTGTAGACATCGTCTTGATTGCAAGCAGAGTCATGTAGTTCTTGGGTCGCATTTTCTCACATTTGAGTCACATTCCAGGCCCCAGTTTGAACGAAGTGGGATTATGGGTTGAAAAGTAAAATTCTTCGTTTCCAAATAAGAAATCAACTTTGGATACCATTTGAGAGTTGTCGACGTGGTCTTGATTGCGAGCAGAGATGTGTAGCTCTGGGGATGCATTTTCTCAACTTTGGGTCACATTCCAGGCCCGAGTTTGAACGAAGTGGGATTATGGGTTGAAAAATAAAATTCTTTGTTTCCAAATATGAAATCAACTTTGGATACCCATTTGATTGTTTTAGACATGGTCTTGATTTGCGAGGGGAGAGGTGTAGTTCTTCGACCGCATTTTCTCAACTTCGGGTCACATTCCAGGCCCGAGTTTGAATGAAGTGGGATTTTGGATTGAAAAGCAAATTTCTCCATTTCCAAATTTGAAAACATCTTTGGATACCCATTTGAGAGTTGTAGACTTGGTCTTGATTTGCGAGTGGAGACGTGTAGTTCTTGGGCCACATTTTCTCAACTTTGTGTCACATTCCAGGCCGAAGTTTGAACGAAGCGGGATTATGGTTTGAAAAGTAAAATTATTCATTTCCAAAATTGAAATCAACTTTGGATACCCATTTGGGAAATGTAGACGTGGTATTGATCCACGAGCGGAGACGTGTAGTTCTTGGGCCGCATATTCTCACCTTCGGGTCATAGTCCTGGCCAAGGTTTGAACGAAGTGGGATTATGGGTTGAAAAGTAAAATTCTTCATTTCCAAATATGAAATCATTTTTTGATACCCATTTGAGAGTTGTAGATGTGGTATTGATTCACGAGCAGAGATGTGTAGTTCTTGGGCTGCATTTTCTCAACTTCGGGTCACATTTCAGGCCCAAGTTTGAACGAAGTGGGATTATGGGTTGAAAAATAAAATTCTTTGTTTCCAAATATGAAGTCAGCTTTGGATACCCATTTGAGAGTTGTAGACATGGTCTTGATTTGCGAGTGGAGATGTGTATTTCTTGGGCCGCATTTTCTCAACTTCGTGTCACATTCCAGGCTCGAGTTTGAATGAAGTGGGATTATGGGTTGAAAAGTAAAATTCTTTGTTTCCAAATATGAAATCAACTTTGGATACCCATCTGAGAGTTGTAGACGTGGTCTTGATTGCGAGCGGAGATGTGTGGTTCTTCGCCCGCGTTTTCTCATCTTTGGGTCAGATTCCAGGCCCGAGTTTGAATGAAGTGGGATTATGGCTTGAAAAGTAAAATTGTTCGTTTCCAAATATGAAATCAACTTTGGATATCCATTTGAAAGTTGTAGACGTGGTTTTGATTGCGAGAGGAGACATGTAGCTCTTCAGCCGCATTTTCTCAACTTCAGGTCACATTCCAGGCCTGAGTTTGAACAAAGTGGGATTATGGGTTGAAAAGTAAAATTCTCGATTTCCAAATATTAAATCTACTTTGGATACCCATTTGAGAGTTGTAGACATGGTCTTGATTGCGAGCGGAGATGTGTAGCTCTAGGGTCTCATTTTCTCAACTTTGGGTCACATTCCTGGCCCGAGTTTGAACGAAGGGGGATTATGGGTTGAAAAGTAAAATTCTTCGTTTCCAAATATGAAATCAACTTAGGATACCCATTTGAGTGTTGTAGACGTGGTCTTGATTGCGAGCGGAGATGTGTAGCTCTTGGGCTGCATTTTCTCAATTTCGGGTCACATTCCAAACCCAAATTTGAACGAAGTGGGATTATAGGTTGAAAAGTAAAATTCTTCATTTCAAAATATGAAAGCTACTCTGGATACCGATTTTAGAGTTGTAGACGTGGTCTTGATTGCGAGCGGAAACGTGTAGCTCTTCGAAAACATTTTCTCAACTTCGAGTCACATTCCAGGCTAGAGTTTGAACGAAGTGGGATTATGGGTTCAAAAGTAAAATTCTTCGTTTCCAAATATGAAATCAACTTTGGATACCCATTTGAGAGTTGTAGACGTGGTCTTGATTGTGAGCGTAGATGTGTAGCTCTTCGGAAAAATTTTCTCAACTTCGAGTCACATTCCAGGCTAGAGTTTGAATGAAGTGGGATTATGGGTTGAAAAGTAAAATTCTTCATTTCCAAATATGAAATCAACTTTTGATAACCATTTGAGAGTTGTAGACGTGGTCTTGATTGCGAGCGGAGACGTGTAGCTCTTCGATCGCATTTTCTCAACTTCGGGTCACATTCATGGCCGAGTTTGGACGAAGTGGGATTATGGGTTGAAAAGTAAAATTCTCCATTTTCAAATATGAAATCTACTTTGGATACTCATTTTAGAGTTGTAATCATGGTCTTGATTGTGAGCGGAGATGTGTAGTTCTTCGGTCGCATTTTCTAAACTTCGGGTCACATTCCAAGCCCGAGTTTGAACGAAGTGGGATTATTGGTTCAAAAGTAAAATTCTTCGTTTCCAACTATGAAATCGAATTTGGATACCCCTTTGAGAGTTGTAGACGTGGTCTTGATTGCAAGCAGAGACGTGTAGTTCTTCTGCCGCATTTTCTCAACTTCAGGTCACATTCCAGGCACGAGTTTGAACGAAGTGGGATTATGTGTTGAAAAGTAAAATTCTTCGTTTCCAAATATGAAATCAACTTTGCATACCCATTTGAGAGTTGTAGACATGGTCTTGATTGTGAGCGGAGACGTGTAGCTCTTTGGCCACATTTTCTCAACATCGGGTGACATTCCAAGCCCAAGTTTGAACAAAGAGGGATTATGGGTTCAAAAGTAAAATTCTTCGTTTCCAAATGTGAAATCAAATTTGGATACCCATTTGACAGTTGTAGACGTGGTCTTGATTGCGAGCGGAGATGTGTAGCTCTTCGAGCGCATTTTCTCAACTTCGGGTCACATTCCAGGCCCCAGTTTGAACGAAGTGGGATTATGGGTTGAAAAGCAAAATTCTTCGTTTCCAAATATGAAATCAACTTTGGATACCCATTTGAGATTTTTGGATGTGGTCTTGATTGCGAGCAGAGACGTCTAGTTCTTCGGACGCATTTTCTCAACTTCGGGTCACATTGCAGGCCCGAGTTTGAATGAAGCGGGATTATGGGTTGAAAAGTAAAATTCTCTATTTCCAATTATGAATTCAACTTTGGATACCCATTTTAGAGTTGTAGACATGGTCTTGATTGCGAGCGGAGACATGTAGCTCTTGGGCCGCATTTTCTCAACTTCGGGTCACATTACAGGCCCACGTTTGAACGAAGTGGGATTATGGGTTGAAAAGTAAAATTCTTCATTTCCAAATATGAAATCAACTATGGATACCCATTTGAGAGTTGTAGACATGATCTTGATTGTAAGCGGAGACGTCTAGCTCTGGGGATGCATTTTCTCAACTTCGGGTCACATTCCAGGCTTGAGTTTGAACGAAGTGGGATTATGGGTTGAAAAATAAAATTCTTCGTTTTCAAATATGAAATCTACTTTGGATACCCATTTTAGAGTTTTAGACCTGTTCTTGATTGCGAGCGGAGACGTGTAGTTCTTCGGTCGCATTTTCTCAAATTCGGGTCACATTTCAGGCTCGAGTTTGAACGAAGTGGGATTATGGGTTGAAAAGTAAAATTCTTCGTTTCCCAATATGAAATCAACTTTGGATACCCATTTGAGATTTGTAGACGTGGTGTTGATTGCAAGCGGAGTCGTGTAGTTCTTCGATCGAATTTTCTAACATTGAGGTCACATTCCAGGCCCGAGTTTGAACGAAGTGGGATTATGGGTTGAACAGTAAAATTATTTGTTTCCAAATATGAAATCAATTTTGGATACCTATTTGAGATTTGTAGACTTGGTCTTGATTGCGAGCGAAGACGTTTAGTTCTTCAACCGCATTTTCTCAACTTCAAGTCACATTCCAGGCCAGAGTTTGAACGAAGTGGGACTATGGGTTGAAAAGAAAAATTCTTTGTTTCCAAATATGAAATCAACTTTAGATACCCATTTGAGAGTTGTAGACATGGTCTTGATTGCAAGCGAAGACGCATAGTTCTTCGGCCGCATTTTCTCAACTTCGGGTCACATTGTAGGCCCAAGTTTGAATGAAGTGGGATTATGGGTTGAAAAGTAAAATTCTTCGTCTCCAAATATGAAATCAACTTTGGTTACCCATGTGAGAGTTGTAGACGTGGTCTTGATTGCGAGCGGAGACGTGTAGTTCTCGGGCCGCATTTTCTCGACTTCGGGTCACATTCGAGGCACGAGTTTGAACGAAGTGGGATTATGGGTTGAAAAGTAAAACTATTCGTTTCCAAATATGAAGTCAACTTTGGATACATATTTGAGAGTTGTATACGTGGTTTTGATTGTGAGCGGAGATGTGTAGCTCTTGGGCCGCATTTTCTCGACTTCAGGTAACATTCCAGGCTTGAGTTTGAACGAAGTGGGATTATGGGTTGAAAAGTAAAATTCTTTGTTTCCAAATATGAAATCAACTTTGGATACCCATTTGAGAGTTGTAGACGTAGTCTTGATTGTGAGCGGAGACGTGTAGCTCTTGGGACGTTTTTTCTCAACTTCGGGTCACATTCTAGGCCCGAGTTTGAACGAAGTGGGATTATGGGTTGAAAAGTAAAATTCTCTGTTTCTAAATATGAAATCAACTTTGGACACCCATTTAAGAGTTATAGAAGTGGTCTTGATTGCGAGCGGAGACGTCTAGCTCTTCGGCCGCATTTTCTAAACTTTGGGTCACATTATGGGCCCGAGTTTGAATGAAGTGGGATTATGGGTTGAAAAGTAAAATTCTCCATTTGCAAATATGAAATCAACTTTGGATATGGATTTGAGAGTAGTAGACATGGTCTTGATTGCGAGTGGAGACGTGTAGCTCTTGGGCCGCATTTTCTCAACTTCGGGTCACATTCCAGGACCGAGTTTGAACGAAGTGGGATTATGGTTTGAAAAGTAAAATTATCCGTTTCCAAATATGAAATCAATTTTGGATAACCATTTGAGAGTCGTAGACGTTGTCTTGATTGGGAGCGCAGACATGTAGCTCTTGGGCCGCATTTTCTGACCTTCGGGTCACATTCCAGGACCGAGTTTGAACGAAGTGGGATTATGGGTTGAAAAGTAAAGTTATTCGTTTCGAAATATGAAATCAACTTTCGATACCCATTTGAGAGTTGTAGATGTGGTTTTGATTGCGAGCAGAGACGTGTAGCTCTTGGGCTTCATTTTCTCAACTTTGTGTCACATTCCAGGCCCGAGTTTGAATGAAGTAGGATTATGGGTTGAAAAGTAAAATTCTTCGTTTCCAAATATGAAATCTACTTTGGATACCCATTTTAGAGTTGTAGACGTGGTCTTGATTGCAAGCAGAGACATGTATCTCTTCGGCCACATTTTCTCAACTTCGGGTCACATGTCAGGCCCGAGTTTGAACGAAGTGGGATTATGGGTTGAAAAGTAACATTCTTTATTTCCAAATATGAATTCAACTTTGGATACCCATTTGAGAGTTGTAGACGTACCTAGGGCTCAACGCTTCAGCAGCGCACCAACAAACCCTAACTACTAGCCCTTTTGGCAACACCTGCAGAGCATATGCAGTCTCATCTGAAGTAGCAATAGGGGGTTGCAAGACACAGGTGTCTACAACCAGAGGAAATGCAAGTGAATCCAAAAGAACAACACACAGGGATCTAGTTATTCTCTACCAAAATTAAACCTACTTCGTAAGTTATATCTCAGATCTATCACAGGAATGCATGAACAATATAACAGAGGGAAAATAACACAACATCAATCACACTGAACAAAAAGATATATGTGGTTCACCCTCTCCCTAGGGATACATCCACAGAACTGTGTTTCTTGATATATTATGTGAAAAGATACAGTTCTATCTGTGCACTTAGCTTGCATATTTATCTCTCCTTCTCTCCTTTCCCTGTGCACCCAGCTGCAGGGTTGATCTTCGCACCCAGCTGCAGGGTTGATCTTCGCACCCAGCTAAATATCTCACAATCCAAGAACACGCTTACATGCAATACTTCCCTCACACAATCAACAATAATCCCACTCTCAACCCACAATGACTAACAACAAGCTAAAATGAACAATGAATGATGAACCCCTCTTCTCTCATCTAGGTCCTTATTTATACATTTTGTGACCACGTCTAGGTGTCAAAACCCTAGGTGCCTAAAACCCTAGGTCCACTTGACCCGTAATTTCAGGGCTTCACTATCCTATCTTTCCTTCTTCTCCGCGAGCTGCTCCAAAGCATTCGTTGGTGGCTTTTTCCATTTTTTGAGTTGTCCACGATCCATCTTCCTTGTTGATATGTCTTCCTCGATATTCTCATCCAACAACTCATTTTCCCTTACTCTGCTCCTTCTTTTATGCTTCTTTGATCACTTCGACCCATTTTCAGTCAATGTGCTTTCCGCACAGTTCGTACTTCGTCTTTTCTCTTCCTTTCTCTTCGATTTCTTCCTTAATCCATAACCACAGGCCAACACTAATTATGATTCCTTTTTCTAGGGCAAACTTTGTTAATAAGGTGGAAGAAAAATAAGTTGTCTTATCAAAAACAAGAACAGAAGGGACATCAAACCTTGTGATTAGTTGTTGTTCTATAAATTGGATTACCACCTTCTCGTTTACATAAGTCAGAGGGATGGCCTTTTCCCATTTCATATAGTAATCGATGGCAGTACGTATGTACTTATGTTGTTTTGAAGAGCTTGGCATAATCTCTCCTATGATATCTAACCCCCATTCTTCAAAAGGCCTAGAGATGGTCACCGGTTGGAGTGGGACCGCTATTCTCTTCTCTCTTCCAGCGTTTGTTTGACAATTTTTATAGTTTCTACCGTATGTGTGAGCATATTTGAACAAAGTGGGCCAATAATAACAATCTCTCAGTATATTATGAGCGGTGGTGTCTCCTGCAAAGTGTCCACCTGCAGGGCCATCATGGAGCTCCTTCAAAACTTTGTCTACATCGTCACATCCAAGACATCTCAAAAGTACTCCATCATAATTAACCCGGAAGAGTATTGAATTTATGAGGCGATATTGTGCAGATTTTAACCTGAGATCTCTCCTTTCCCTAGGGTTGAGGTTTTCTTGACAAGTCCCATGGTGTAGGATATAAGTCAGTTTCTCATACCAAGACTCTTGTCCCGGGGAAATGTATGAAGCTTCACCACACCATAATGCAATTTCATTCTCCCATCTGGGGTCTTCATTCACTTAGTCTTGAGATTCAGCTGCCAATTTGCATAACCCTTGTCCTTTAACTAGTTTAGCAAGTTTTATGTATAGATCAAATTCTTGAACTACTGCCATCTAATTTCCTCTTCTTTCCCCCATCTCCTGTTGAGTAAATAAGGATCGGACTGTCGGGTGAGGCATGATTACTTTGGTGTGATTCTTGAGGATGTAAGATATGAAATGTTTTACTCCCTTGTAAACCACATAAGCATGTTTATCTATAGCAGAATAGTTAAGTACGACACCTTGGAGGTTAGTGCTCATGAACTATATCGGGGCTTCGTTTTTGTCATCATCCATATGAGTTAACACTGCGTCTAATAGATTGGTCGGAGGTGAAAGTATAGAGGAAGAAGTATTTGTTGAAATTGGGAATTCCTAGCACTGGGGCTTGCGAGATTGCAGTTTTAATATTGTTGAAAACCTTCTTCCTTTCATCATCCCACTTAAACTCAACATCCTTACGAATCATTTATTGTAGGGGTTTGATAGTCTCCGTGAAATCGGGAGTGAATTTCCTCACAAAATTGATTTTCCCGAAGAACAACTGCATAGCCTTCTTGTTGTGAGGTAATGGAAGCTGAGATATAGCCTTAATTATTTCTGGGTCTATGCGAATGCCTGCTTGAGATATAATGTGGCCTAACAATTTAACTTCTTCAACACCGAAAATAGTTTTCTTAGGGTTTAAGGATATTCTACATTTCCTACATCTTTCGAAAATCTGGGTTAAGTGTTGGATGTGATCTTATTTTTTCTTTGAATAAATAGTCATGTCGTCCAAGTAAACTACTACACAATTGTTGATTAGTCCCTGAAAATCTACGTCCATGGCCCTTTGGAAGGCCACTCCCGCATTGATTAACCCAAAAGGCATGTGTTTGTAAGCAAAAGCTCCCCACTTGGTTCAGAAGGTAGTTTTCAAGTGATCTTCCTCTGAAACGAGAACCTAGTTGCACCTTGAGAAACCGTCTAGTAAGGAGAAAATCGCAGAGCTAGACACGGTCTACAAGATTTGCTCCATTGGAGGAACTAGGTAGTTGTCCTTTTCTAAAGCTCTGTTGAGGTTTCTGAAATATACGCATAAACGAATTTTGCCAGAATTCTTCCTCACAGGAACTAAATTAGCTACCCATGCAGAGTGTCTGACTTGGAAGATAATTTTGGCATCTAACAGTTTCTTTAACTCCTAACACGTGAGAGGCTTCAACGAAGGGTGGTACTTTCGGAGCTTTTGTTGGAAGGGTTTTACTTTAGGCTTTAAAGGGATAGTGTGTTGAATGATACGGGTATCATAAGTTTTCAGATCTCGGTAAGACCATGCAAAGACATCCTGATAATGTCTAAAGAGTTTGAGGTAGGCCTTTCTTTCCTCTTTAGATATGGTTTTGTGGAGGTTTATGTTTTTTGGGTTTTCAGGGGTTCCGTCGATTGTTCCTGGAATACTTCATCGTCAATAGCCAAGTCTTTGAAATTATCTTGATTAGACAGAAATTTTATGATCTGTTCATCTCCTCCAAAGACCTTCCAATTAGAAATATTGTTGGGTACTAAGGGTTTGTAGAGTAGTTCTATAGTGAACCGAGAGGCTTCATAACCCTCTAGAGGTGAAAGCCTGGAGGCAGCGGTGGCCAAAGAATAAACAAGAGTGTTTTTTGCTTTGGGAATCGTTGTAATGTTGAAAGCTTAAAACTGGTCTATTAGCATGTGCACTTCCTGCTGGTAATTCTTCATGTGGTGAGAATTGCAATGTATAGTATCCTTATCTGTCTGACAATGATTTTTGAATCTCCGAAAACCTTCAATTCTTAGACATTCAAATCTATGGATTTCTTACTAAGATGGAACAATGATGAATCAATGGTCATTTTTTACTAAGATTCTCCCTCAGCAGAGTCTCCCAGCAACCCCACACTTAGTCACTATGAAGGTAGCACCATCCGACCAACAGACTAGATCTACTCATTATACTGAATCAATGGTTGCAAATTGCCCCAAGTAAAAACTCAGGTTTTCTTCAAGTTAGCGGTTCGATTAGGAATTATCCATTCCAAGATTTCTTCTAGGTCATCACTAAGGTTCTAATAGACCTCTTTAGCTCTCACCCCCACTCCAAGACTGTTTGAGGCATTCTCACCCTAAAATCTGGTTGAATATTTGCATATATTGTAAGCTTTCCATCCAAGATAAGTGATTTCACTAGCTTAAGGCTCCCTAACTACATAGAGACCCTCTTCAAGCATCAGAACCTTCCACTACTAAATCCTGGTGAATATTTTCTTCATATATTGCAAGCTTTCCACTCAACATTTGTAGTTCACATTGTGTTACACCTTACCCTTGAATTGCTTACTTGGTTACACAATTCTACCAGGTTAATTGAATACAAGCATACATATCCCATTTTACTCAATAATTCAATCACTCTTTTTATATTTTCATATTTGTCATAGAAATCATAAAACATCACATTTACATCACTAAACATAATCAAACATGTTATTTTAAACACTTATCTGTTTAGTGAAGTATCAAAACCAGCCAGTTGACTGAGTGAGGAATACTTTCCTCCCAAAATTAGGCTATCTTGCAGAGTGTCTTCCTATGACATTCCACCCCCGTGTCAATCCATGATATGACAAGAGGATTGATTCAGTTGGTTTACTTATCCAAATGGCTTGTGAAGGTTACTCTCCTTACCTCCACTGGCAACAGAAGAAGTTTCCATCTTCCCACTGAGCTCAGGACTTCCACGGGTTAATCAGGTACCTTCCAAAGTGATTTCCTCTACACAAGTGAGTCCCTTCTATACTACACAATCCCTCAACAACCTCCCCTTACTAGTGTCAGTTTATTTCCAGTAAGTACCAAGTCACAACCCTGTATAGCTCCACTCAGGATCTGGGTCTTTTAAGATCTAGGGTGACCATTAGTATTTTGGGAAATCTTTCTATTTTCCTTAAGAACAACTTCCCAATTCCCTTAGTTACTCGTATATGTGCCAATGAATACCTCCATTCAATGCACCATCTTCTTGTGAGTCTGTGACTCACCTAATCTTCCAAATTCTTTTATTTTTCTTCTAATTTTTCATTCACACTTTTTCTTGCTTGTCGTCGCTCAGTTCTCCTTCTTCGTGTTCTTGTGTCCACGCATCCTCTTGAGGTTTTCCACCTTTGGTCTCTTCTTCCACTCCAATCCTTGAGATTCTCTTGGCTTCTGCCATATGCGACCTCCAGTCAGGGATCTGAATTCGAAGGGGCCATCTAAGGGTCTACGTCTATTAGGTTTTTTAGTTGAACTTTGCCTCTTCAAGATACCAGATCTATCAACAGTTATAACTGCTTCAACCACCAATCCTAACTTCCATAACTAGTCATGTGGCTCATACAAATCTAGGTACGTTGGTAGTTGATGCATTCAATTCGCAGGTGCAAGCGGGAGTATTGAGTAAGATTCCTATTTTCTTCATTGAACTTCTCCATTTCCCGTTAGTAGTCCACCTCACCAATCCCACTTGTGATATCATGGCCAGTACTCAAGGATTGTCCCTCTGAGTTAGTTGTCTGGTGTTTTCTATTAATCAAAACATAATTACAAGATTCATAATCAAATTATATGAAGTCTTAGCATAATTACAGACACGGGGGAAAAGTGGGTGTTACACGTAGGAACCCTCAAAACCCTAAAACTTATTGTCGAAACATAACAGAATGCAAACAAAGTGGAAATTTTGCACATATAGTGTGTGCAACATTTCTTCCTACATCTATGTTGTGAAATTCCTACACAGTTTTAACTATTAAGAATTTTGGCATTATGTCACTATGGTATTATTCAAGCAATAGTATAACTCTGTAGGAGTTAAAAAAAAAATAGTATAGTGGTCCCGTTTCCACCCTTATTGGGTACCTACCCCACTAGATTCCTCTCTTCACACTGATCATAGTGGTTGACGAAATTTTTTTGTCTATGATTATGAGATCATTTACAAAAAGGGAAAATAAAATGTGGTTGTTTATTCTCTTTCCAAGAAATATGAAGAATATGGGTCGCTCTTTCCACTCTCCTTCCTTGTAGTCGATTAGTTAAAGGATGTTTTCTGTGTATGGTTCCAAGATACCAAATTTTCTAGTCTGATCAAACAATTAAAACAAGAGCCTCATGCATCTCCAGGATAATATTTAAAAAATGAGGAGCTTCGTTATAAAGGTCACATGTATTAGAGCAAACAGTCCCACTTTAAATCCACTATGCTCTCTAAACTTCATGCTTCACCAACAACAGGTGATCCGGGATCTTTTATTCAATGGCGATTATGTGAATTTCATTAAAGAGTGTAAACAAAATTATATGAAAAAATAATAAAGAAGGCATAAATATGAAGAAAAGATGAGAGAAATGAGCAAGAACACAACAAATCGATAACAAAGTTCTTCCAACAATGGACTACGCCTCCGGGCCCGCTTCAAAGTGGAGAGGCTTTATATTATCTCAACAATAAATTGGCATAAATTACATGGTTGTACCTCAAAACTGAAAATGGACTTCTGATCCACTGCTCGAATGAAAAATCTTACTATTCCAGTGGATTTGTGGCGAGGATTAGTGTAAAATCGACTATCAAATCGTCCAAATATGACAATGTCACCTCCAGGCCCCTGCTGGACTCTTTACCTCGAATTTCATGCCACTGGTCTGCAATTAATGCTTATACCTGCATAAAATTGTGTGTCATTGTACGGATTCCTGGACGTAGACCCGGAGCAGATGAATTAACATGGCCTAAAATAAAAATGTGTGGATGGACCTTACCAAGTCCATTGCTTGGTTCGTCGGCAAGTGGACGTACTATTTGGAGCTTGTGGTTGGGGAGACCCAAGGTCAAACCTTCGGGCTACCCATTTAATTTTTATGTTACACTATATAATAAAATCGTTGTAGCTGGTGTTTAATATAGTGTGACAATTATATTAAACATACCAACCATCCAACATATATTACATTTTTTTTAATACCAAACTCCCACCGAATTAAACCCTTTGCACCCACTTGTGATTTGACTCATGCACGATCTTATGGAAGGTGGTCGGATATTTTGGGATGTGACTGTCGATATGTGGTACATCCGTCAAGATATGGGCCACCAACCAGTCCAGCAACGGTCGACCCAGCTTTTATATATTTTTTTATTTGTTTGTTCTCGGACCCTCATTGGACATCCACGAGGTGTCATGTAGTGCCTTGTGATTGGGCCACATAGCACCCTACCATTTCCTCCTCGTGTCCAGTCATCTTGTCGAATAAGAGGCCACATTTCACATTGTCAAGAGGCCACATGGCATCCCTTGGGTGGTTCCATGTGTCATCTACCAATTGGCCCATGTGACCACCGAAAATTCCATATTAGCATGCAGGTGGCATCTTGTCGTACTACCACGTTAGCATGATGACGTCACCATATACAATCGACTGATGATGTCATCTATACGGATGATGGTGTTAGCAGGTTGACTTTGAATTGGTTGATCACAACTTTTACTGGACATATATTTTTGTTTGAACTTCGTTTGAGGTGTCATTTGCATCATTGGAAAGCTCTCGACGAGCTCTTCAACTTGGTGCCATTTTTGCTGAGATTCGAGGATTTTGAATTTTTCCACTTTTAGATCCTCCTAGATTGTTCCTCCCCACTAAGAATATTTTGGACCTCCAAAAGCCTTATCATTCAACAGATAGGTGAGATAATTTCTCCCTCACTTTCTCCTTCTCGATCCACCATGCTTTTATTGGATGTGTACCCTTAAGGCATGTTGATGGGTCCTAAATCCCTTTAACTCAACAGCAGGAACCAAACTCGCCACCGAGGCCCAATTAGACTCTGCAACGTTTAATAGTGGAATGTTTCTCCAAATCTTGCGATCCGGCCAATTAATCAATGAGCTTTATGTTTTCTTGTGAAGGCCTCTCCTTCGGTTTAGACGTTCTCTTTTTGTATTTTCTCTTAAGTGGGACTGATATTAGATGGAAAGTTAGTATAAACCAACTAGGCAACAAATGGGAACAAAATTTAACTATTGGAGAAGAGGTTGGGCTTGGGATAACCCTTACACCCTAGCATGCAGACAATGATAGTATGCCACGGGCCTAGTACTAATACGTTAACCATGTGAATATTCCAATTACTGATTGAGAAACAAATTATCAGAAGAAAACACGCATGTGATAAACAACGGTAAGTAAAAAATTCACTCAACTCTAATCATCAATCACATAATAGCACAAAGATTCATTTTCATCATTAAATAAATAACTGTAAAGCATTGCATCAGATAATTTATCAATAGATTTAATAGCTCTTACTCGTTACTGCATCCATTGATGAGACATAATAGGAAATAGTTCTTCTTCACATCCAATCATACATGCATTTGATGAAAACATAAACTTGTCTCTCGTCCAAAAGGACTTCTCAATTAAAGGAAGCTCTAAAATAATTGTTAACAAAACCAGAAATGAGAGTTTCTTGCAAAAACCATTGACCCTTACCCAATCGGTCGATTCTCTTATTTATAACATAAAATTAACTAAAAATAAGGGCTACAGTGCAAATGAGTAAAACAGAATTCATCACGTGGCATTCTATCCTATCAATTTGTCTAACAGTCATCTCAAGATATCACCTTAAAAGGGTGATTCTTCTCACACTTTAACCACTGGATGAACATCTCCTCGCAGGTGTTGGCATATGGGAATCTATGTTGTTCCATTGGGGCTGCGTAAATCTCTCTTATTTCTACCGCATGTGCCTGATACTTGACTAGACTAGCACTTAACTATTGCAGCATAGCCCAAGCTTTGATCGGGTGTTCCATAAACTGTCGCACCTGACCTGGCATTGTGTCTGTTACCTTTGCTATTTCTTCACCCCATGACGAATCTTGCTTGGCTTGTGATTTGACTATGTCGCGCAAGTCAACAAAGTTGTCTGGTGTGCCAAACTCAGGGAGTTCGATGTCTTTCATCACCTGATTGATATTGATCCAGTTTTTCTCGCACCTGGCCCACTTCTCTTGGATTTCTCGGTGAGGTTCTTGAGCCATTTTTGCCCAATACTCAGTCGATTTCCTTATGAGATCAAGATTGCTTTCGTTCAACACTCGAATGTCGTGTTCTTCTTTGTCTCGGCCCTGTTGGACTACACCAATGTAGTCGAATCTCTCTATGGCTTGATGCGCTTTTTCATACCACCGCTCCATATCTTTGCACGTCGCAAGTGCCATGAGGGTGTCTTCCTTAAGCTCGACTATCCTTGCAGTGAATAAGTGTCGCTCATCTGTGAACTTGTTGTAGCCCTCTTTCAATTCATTCCTTAGGTACATCGCGGTCTGTGTGGTCTCTTGATAGTACTTATCTAAGTGGTGCAAATGTTCTAGTTCCTTCAAAGCAATGAACAACTCTTTTTTGTCTCTTTTAGCTCTGTCCAGTGTGGCATCTATGATTGTCATCCCTACGTCGATGAATTCAGATGTCTTAGCATGCTCTGTGTTGATCAGATGTTCCTTTGCAGTGATGAGGATGGAGTGATCTAAAGTGATCCTCCTCTTTTTGGTGGTTCTCTGGACGATAGCCTTCTTCCTCCAATCATAAGCTATGGCATGTATGTCTGCTACTTCATCCATGAGTTCGGGAATCTGTTGATCCCCCCATGTGAGTGTGTTTCCCAGACTTTCAATGGTGTACACTTGTTCCAGACTGGGATCTTGAGTTTCCTCCCTGTTCTCTGAAGGCACGGCTTCTGTCTGTCGCCCATCGAGGTTTTGAGTACCGATTGAAATAGAGGCGTTGGGGATAGACTCGGTCCTTATTTGTTCATTCACCATTGAGATGTTGATTTCTAGCCGCAGAGTTCCTTCCTTTGGCTCGTCTGACCCCGGCTCGTCCTTCGGACTGTTTACTTGGGTCTCCGATGCATCGGGTAGCTTAGCCTCTAGGACACTCTTGGCTTCCTTTTCTTTCTATGGGACCTCCTAACTTTGGACATCAGGAACATGAGAAGATGTCTGCTAAGGTCCCTTCTCTTCTTCTATATGCACAGGGGTCCTAAGAGATACCTCTGGGCTTTAATCATCGTCATATATCTTTATCATCTATCCTAAGGGGTTTGATGCAGTGGTCCTCTCGAACGGTTCAACGATCTCCGGTTGAGCTGAAACACCTGTTGGTGATCCGGCCGGTGGCGTTGTGAAATTAGGGTCATCTAACTCAGTAATTTCATCAATATCTATGAGTTCAGGGTTGCTTGGGCCTGTCTGGATTCTATCTGGATTATCTTCAGGGAGCCTTGGTATATTTATGATGTCCGGGTCATTTTGTAGCTGATCAATTATTCCCTGCGCATGTTCAAACATCAGTAACCCACTCTCCCGCGCGTCCTGAGCCGTAGGGAAATATCTTTCTTGTATCGGGGCTACCAAGGGATTCTCTGTTGTTTTGGCCGCTACCTAGGGATCTTCTACTGCTTCGGCTGCTATCATTTCCTCTATGCCTTTGCGGGCCTCTTGAACTTATTTTTCTAGAATCGTCATCTGTTCATCTAGGCTCATGGCTTTGAACCTAGTCATCTTAGCGTCGACCATCCTTTCCACAACCTCATCCCAATCTTGAGCATTTTCGGTGAAGATCTCGTCTTCAAATTTGTCATGGGCATATGGCCAGCAAGACGACACTTGAGATGCATGTTTCAAGACTAGACCTTTCGAGCCATGTTTACGAAAATGTTCGGTCTTGAATCAGAACTCTAATTGACCCAGTCCTTCTTTCTTAGCTTGGGCAAAACTCTAATTGACCCAGTCCTTCTTGTTCAATCACACTTCATGGTCTATGAGCTTGTAATAATTATGCACCTCTACCAGAAGGAAAACATCGACACACTCGCCATTGTCATCGTTGATCATGAAGTTATGTGTGTCTGTGTGTTCGATGAGTCATTGCAATAGTTCTATATAGGGGAACACTATAGTTCTTCTCGCTACCATGTGCAGGTACGATAGTCAGATATTTGGAAAAACTTCATCGTCGAGCTTTCTCATGTCGGGGTCATTGTGCCGGATATATTCCAAGAATTCTTCCCAGTTGATCTTCTTGAAGATTTCTCTCCAGTGTAGGAGTATCGCCTTACCCCATGTGTTTGCCTCTATGTCTCCAAAGGCTAGAGGTTTAGTGAAAATATTCTTGGTGGACTTTCTTATGACTAGTTCCAATCTTGGAGCAAATTCTAGTTGTTTTCCTAGCCCTGGGGACGAACCTTCTGCCACCTCTGGTTCCTTTAGCTTAGACGCTCTCGACGATCACCTAGTGTTTGGATTTCTTGGAGGCATTGTTCCTGCAAATGAAACAATCCTTTAGGGCTTGTGTACAGAGTGGCATTCGATCAAAATGTATATATGAAGTGAAAAAACAGAAAATACAAATTGGTACATACCTGTAACGCTTGCTAAACTTTGTAGTTTGATACTCACGGGGGGTTCAAAAAATTTTGAATTGCTCGTCTCGTTCTTCTAGTTGCTCTGAAAGTCCTTTGTGCGCAGAATAATCTTATTTGCAATGGCTTAAGAGGATTTAACGGAGAAGAACTTACCGGTCGTATCAACCAATTAATTCAGGTGATGAGTGAAATTAAAACAAATCTACCACCGAATCTCTGCAATGTAATTCATTGTGGGTTGACGGCAAAGGCGTGGAGGGTGATGTGTTCTATTGTTAAATTCAAACGGTCCTTTTGATCTGTGCACGAATTAGCAACTAATGCAAGATTTGTAATTAATTAGTCCCTTAAATGCTCCGGATCGAAACGTATCTAGTGCTAAAACGTCCCTTCCTGTCGATTTCCTAGTGGGAGGATCAGGGATTAGCAATGTGTTATGGGTATTTTCGTTGATATTATTCTACATAAAACCTATGATGCCGATCGATTTCATTGTACGGTGTTGATGTGGTGCAACTGGCTCGGGACACGTGACATTGAATACTAGTGACTCAGCTCGCGGGTATCAGTCGGACTCGAGACTTTATTCAAGTTGTGCGTTCTAAGTTAAACATGGGATTGTCAATGCCAAAAAGGTATCAGGGATTGACATTCGAGGGGTAAACCTATTGCGTAATTTCTTTGGATTAGCGTCCTCAAAATTCCCGATGCCGAAATGTTTCGGAAGTCGGCGATCGGAGAAAAAATTTAGCGTGGTCCGAATGTTTGTCGCGATTTGGTCTTCTCCGATTTTGTTAAGCACATTGAGTATCGGTTTTATCATTGCCTTCTTCGTTAACGTTTACTCTCTTTGCCTTTTGTCGATGTCGTACGTGATCGGTTGTCGGCAATATCCTTGTGTGATGCTTATCATGAAAGAAAACTTTATTTTGTCAATGCCGGTGAAAATCGACGTTCGACGACTGCGGTTTTATGAATGATTTTCTTTTATACTTTGATTCCTTCCAATGTCGAATCTTTGAGCACATCGGGGGAAAGTGTTTTGGCTGTTGATTCCTTATTTAAGTGTTAATTATTTTTAATTCATGAGTTTTAATAGATTCAAGCAAACTTGGAAATACTTAATGAGAGTCAAAAATGATAACCAAAGGCAACAATTTTCATAATGAAGTCGAATTAGACAGTGCAAAGGATCAAGTGTTACCCAAAAAGTAAAATTTGACATAGGCTTTTTAGGGTGAGTTGAGTGCTCAACAAATGGCGACTTACTAGGCGAAAGTAGAATCTTTGTTCCTCCTTCGGGCTTGACTAATACAAAAGTTGGTGGAGAACTTAACTGGTTTTGAATCAAAGCCTCTTTACCTTTGCATTTTGAATTTCCTCGGTTAATGCATATGGGCTTGCTTGTGGGGTTTTTTAACCTTTATTCCACCTTCTTTTCCTTTAACCTTGACTCACACCCTCTTTTGACAAGAGTCTAGTAGAGCATTCACAGACGTTATGCCTTTCTTTGCCTTCATTCATTCGCTACAGTGTTGCTTCGCTGCCAATGAGAGTCCATAGCCCTAGCGGAGTCACCCCAATGTCATAGACCTTGCTCCACTGCCAACGAGCATCCATAGCCAAGACGGAGATATTTGCATACCCTCTCCTGCTTGGTGCTCATTTGATATAGTTGACTTTTATTTCGGCAGAATGCCCTGAGCGAGCGGGAGAGGACGTATGTTATTTGCAAAAAATATGAGGAGATTAAGGTGAAACTTAATAGCTCTGTCTATGAGGAGCATGTATTCCTTTCCACCTTTCCTTCTTTCCCCTAAAGTCTTAGCATACCACTAAGAAGACACTTCCGTTGTAACACCTTGTTTCCCCCATTCTGTAAAAATAATTATGTTGGCCAAGAACTGTGGCAAACTCAAAGATGTGAAGGTGTGATTCTGAATGGACCTTAGTATACAAGGTCGACGAATGTAAATTAACATTATGAATATATGTATATATATATATTGCAGGACTGCTGGGAGGGGGATGTGTTGACAAAGAGACCATGATGGCTAAAGAAAGGTGGTGGAAGGCACCTGGAATGGTGGTGTTAACTTCCACCAAACCAAACCGTATTTGGTCTTCACTGGCCCAGAGAACCAAGAGAGGCTCGCTGGCTTCGAAATGAATTACTCGCCAAGTTGGTAGGTGAAGAGGCTCCTCGTGGATTAATGAGGGATGGGGGTGAACTTCCCATCTGTGGAGGCCTCAGACCTGACCACCGTAGGGAAATTCGTGCCACACGCAACCTCACCAAAAAGAAAAGGCAAGTAAAAGGTGTGGAAGTGGGGGGGCGCAAGGGGAGGGAAGGAAAAAGATCGGAAGAACTTTGGAACAAAATACAGAGTAAGTGATAACAGAGAAGAAGGAGAGTAACCTTCGTTCTCGATCGCTGAAGAACAGAGACATAGAGCCTCAAGCATCGTGGTCTAGCTCGAGGGTGGCTAGGGGTAAATCCATTCGGAGTCGTTGAGCCTATGGTTGGGTGGAAATGAGCACCCCTCTCAGTAATTGCATCAAACCCGATGTTTTTTTCTTATAAGTGTTTTATATCTTGTATCTTGAAATTTATATGCTGACATGTATGCTCATAGTCTGTGCAATTATGAATGGTTTCAATATAAGACTGTCTGCATGGTGTTTTGATCAGAAATGATGGTTGCATGCTTTTATTGGAAAGACCATGTATGGCTTATGTTTATATATATATATATATATATATATATATATATATATATATATATATATATATNTGAACTAATACAGATTTTCAAGTCTGCTCTTGGGAGATTTGTTCCTGTGTTTGTCTTACATGATGCCTTGGATAGATTTCCCCACAAAGGCACCCTTTCGAGACCACTCCCTTACCATTTAGAAGACCTTCCAGTCTGGTCTTCAAAACCTGGTGTAAATTGCCTGAAGACCCAAAGGAGGTTGTTATAGTTTAAGTCTTAAAATCTTGCACGAGGGAGAATGGTCCTCATAGACTCCAACATTTCAGCATTTTGATACCCGAAATACCCAAGGGCGAGTTCCCTTGCACTCGCAAGTCCTGAAACCATGCCCACGAAATCCCGAAATGAAAGCGTGTGGATGAGTTAGGAACTTTCGGTGGTTTGGTACCCAGGATACCCTCCCTCTTGCTAAATGCACGAATGAGATCCTTTCAGAGGATCTGAGGTCGGTTACGATCGTAAAAATTGAATGAAGGAAGGAACGCAGACGATAATACCTCAGCCCCTTTTTAACCTTCATAAGTAACAAAGAAATTGAGACCATCAATCCCAAGACCCATGGGAGTGCATGGACCATCCAACTATAGAGTACACGTGGCAGTCGGTAAGCGTTTCAGCATTTCGTCACCCTGGGGACTAGAGGGTAAGAACCCTTGTCCTCACAACTCGCGAAATCCCGACTTACGAAACCCCAAAATGACGGGGCGTGGACAAGTTAAGATTATTATGTATTTCGGCACCCAAGATATTTATAGGCAAGTCCCTTGTACACGCCAGTCCCGAAATCCCGATGGGTGAAATATCGAAAGGACAATACACGGACATGTTACGATATTTCGGCATTTCGGAAATCGAAATACTCAAGGGTGTATTCCCTTGTACTCGCAAGTCCCGAAATCCCGACTTGTGAAGTCCCGATATGGCATAGTGTGACTTAGATATACATTTTGGTGTTTCGGTACTGGAGACCCCCAAAGGATATTTTTTTTCCGTGTGTCTACTAGATGCAAAATCCCGAAATGAACTTAGAAATGAATACTGGTTTTGAAGTTTTGGCTCCTAGGAAACCTAAGTGCGAGACCTCCTGTCTGCGCATATCCTGAAATCCCGGCATACGAAACCCCGAAATAATAATGGCATGGATGAGGTAGGGTGCTTCGGTATTTTGGCACCCAGGACACCTAACGGTAAGTTTTCTTGTGCTCGCCAGTCCCGAAAACTCGGTTTGTGAATTTCTGAAATGGGTTGAGCGACATATATATATATATATATATATATATATATATATATAGGATTCAGAGTTTCGGTTCCTGGGAAAACCATGTGCGAGACCTCTTGTCGTCGCATACCCCGAAATCTCGATGGAGGAAACCCTGAAACAGTGAAGCATGTTTAGAATTGGCGTTTTCGGAGTTTCGGCTCCCGGGAAACCCAGATGTGAAACCTCCTGTCATCGCATTCCCCGAAGTTCTGGTATGCGAAATCCCGAAGGATAGATTGCCCAGATTTAACTTGGGTTGTTGTTAATTGCGTTAAGCGGTTAGATCCATTTTGGATTTTTCCCCTTCGAAAGACAAGAGAGAAAGGGGACTGCATGCACCGCGATTTCCTAAATCACGAAAGCCGACGAGCACCTCCCCGATAAGGCCTGTGGTCATAATCGTCGATCATATGAGTGCGGTTAAGGGATAGCAGGGTCTGTATCAGGCCCTGTAGGGAATTGGGGAAGTTTGTTTCTCAGAGATCAGAAGAAAAGGGCCAAAAAAATTTGATTTCCATAGTGGGTGTGTTACAAACTGGTATCAGAGCATGGTTACAACACTTGGCCTGCTTGGGCTCATGAACGGATTGCGTAGAGACTCCATTCAGAAACTGTTAAAAAGGAGTAACTCCTTATCTTGACCCCCTTAATTAAAAAATCGAAGTTAAGAATGAAAAATCTTATTGTGTGTGTGCATGAGAAAAATATGAATTATGTACTGGTTATAAATGAATATGAACATTGACTAACAACCAGTGTTTTTCCTTTTGCACACAAGCGGAAGATCAACCGCGGGAAATTATCGACGTATAGAATGGTGACTCACCATGAACTGGGGGAGGGCTCCCACAATAGAGATGAAGAGTTTGATGAAAGGAGGGTAGTGGGGACCCCTCCAGATCTAGCCGAGACTGTGAGGAGCCTCATGGTCGAATTACAAAGCTGCAAGACTGACAATGAGAGGATGATGAAAGAACAAGAGAAGCAAACAGAAATTAACACAGTTTTACTGCAGAGCTTATTTGACCTACAAATACAAATGCAGCATGAACCTGAGGTATAGAAACATGGTCATATTAGTGGCCACACTGAGAGGAGCACCTCGAAAAAGGTCCATCCCAGAGGTAAAGGACAAGCGGCAGATGATTCCTCTGGAAAGAAAGCTGGTAGTTCGGAGGGCTCTTCTAGTAGTAGAACTAGTTCTTATTCCCGAAGAAGACAGAAGAAGCGAAAGCTTCCCAAGGGTCATAAATTCGAAGAATTTAGAAAGGCCAATCCACCCTCCTTCGACGGTGAAATAAAGAAGGGAGAGGAAGCAGAGGCCTGGGTGCTTCGACTAGAGAAGTATTTCAGAGTCCATGACTTCTCAGAAAATTTGAAGGCCTGAGTGGCCACCTTCAACTTGAACGGAAAGGCTTCCATTTGGTGGGAAGACCTTAAGAATGTTAAAGGGGTTCGCGAAGAGGACCTATCTTGGGAGAAATTTGAGAAATACTTCTGGAAAAAGTATTTGTCGGAAAAATATTTTGACAAGAAGACTAAAGAGTTTTATGAACTCAAACTGGGGCAACTCACTATAGAAGAATATGTCAACAAATTCCTCGATTTGTTGAGGTATGTACCTTATATAAAAGCAGAAAAGGCAAAGGTGCAATGCTTTATCAGCAGACTACCTAAGGACTATCAGAACAGAATTGAATTTGATGAGCCAAAGACCCTAGAAGGCACTATCCTAAAGGCAACCTATTGTCATGAACAGTTTGGACATCAAACAGAACCTCGCGAAGGATGGAAACAGAAGAATAGTTTGAGATTTCAGAAAAACGGGATTAAATCCCCAGGATTTAAGAACTATAAGAAGAACTCAAGGACGAGCTTCCTATCCCAGAGCGTACACCAACAGAACTTTCCCTCCTTGAGTGGAAATAAAACTTCTGGATCTGTACCAGCGAAGGCGGATAACCCAAAGAGAGAACCTTTGAAATGTTGGGGTTGCGGAGAAGAACATCTACTAAAAGACTGTCCACACCGACAACAGAATAGTCAGAGAATTTATAACATCTAGGAAGCTACTATCGTCAATGATGTGGCCAGGAGTGTGCCGCAAATTTATGCAGCATTGGATAATAACCAAGCCGACCACCAAGCTTCAGTAGTGGAAATAGAAGGTATGATTTCCAACCATCTAGTGTCTATTCTGATTGACCTTGGTTCAAACTTGAGTTATATAGCCCCTAAGACTGTTGATAAGTGTAAACTATAGTCACATAAACCTACCAAGCCATGGTTGGTACAGTTAGCCACTAGCACCAAAAGAAGGGTAGCAGAGGTCATACCAACCTACCAATTAAGGTTGGGTGAATTCCCCACCCCATCAACCCTTAACATATTACCCCTAGGATAGTATGATCTGTTGATTGGTATGGACTGGCTAGTCGCCCATAAAGCCAGATTGTACTGTGACCATAAAACCTTAGAATATGTAAGTAAAGAAGGAAAAAGGATAACCCTTCAAGGGATCCGAAAACCTATCTCGGTGAGACAAATATCAGCTTTACAAATGAGAAGGTATTGCCGAAAAGGATGTCCCCTATATGCAATACAGGTTTTGAAAACAATTTAGGGCGACAAACCAAGCCTCGAAGACCACCCTACCCTGAGAGAATACAGAGATGTATTTCTTGAAGAGGTATCAGGTCTACCTCCGAGAAGGGACATTGACTTCTCGATAGAACTTGCACCGGGAGTGGTGTCGGTGTCTAGGACACCCTACCGAATGAGCACACCTGAACTAGTTGAACTCAAATTGCAATTGAGAGAAATGATGGATAAGGGCTATATCCGGCCCAACGTGTCTCCATGGGAAGCACCAATCCTATTTGTGAAAAAGAAGGACGGTACCATTAGACTGTGTATAGATTATAGACAACTTAATAAGGTAACCATAAAGAACAAGTACCCCTTGCCCAGGATCGATGACCTATTCGATCAATTGGGGGGTGCGTATATTTTCTCAAAGATTGATTTGAGGTCGGGATACCATCAAGTCTGAATCAAGGGTGAAGACATCCATAAAACTGCCTTCCGGATGAGGTATGGTCACTATGAGTTTGTGGTAGTGCCATTTGGGTTGAACAATGCCCCTGCCACTTTCATGTGCTTGATGAACAATGTACTCAGCAAATTCCTAAACAAATTTGTGCTGGTTTTTATTGACGATATATTAATTTACTCCAAGAATGGAGAAGAGCATGAAGAGCATCTTAGGCTTGTGCTTCAAGTTCTAAGAGAACATCGGATCTATGCCAAATTTAGCAAGTGTGACTTCTTCCAGAAGCAAATACATTACTTGGGCCATGTTCTATCCGAAGAAGGAGTAGCAGTAGACCCTAATAAGATCAGGTCTATCACGGAATGGCCTACCCCAAGGGATGTTTCAGATATCAGATCCTTTATGGGATTAGCAGGATACTATAGGAGATTTATAAAAGGATTCTCCAAGATTAGTTGTCCAATCACTGCCCTCCAGAAGAAGGGGACAAAATTTACATGGGCACAAAAATGTGAAGAAAGATTTCAAACCCTGAAACATCTACTGGCCCACGCACCCGTGTTGAAGATCGCCAATCCCGAAGCTGACTTCTTTGTGTGCACAGATGCCTGTAAGGAAGGGATCGGAGGAGTCTTTATGCAAGGAGGAAGTGTGGTCTGCTATGAATCCCGAAAATTGAATGAGCACAAAGTCAACTATGTGATCCATGATCTGGAGTTGTTTGCCATAGTGCACGCCTTGAAAATGTGGAGGCATTACCTCATGGGAAGAAAATTTGTACTTATGACAGACCACTATGGATTGTGATATATGTTTGACCAACCGAAGTTCAATGCTAGACAAGCTAGGTGGATGGCCCTCCTTAGCGAGTTTGATTTCAAAATCAAACACATTAAAGGAAAATAAAATAGGGTGGATGATGCCCTTAGCAGAAGTATGAAAACAATTAACCTGGCTGTGGTGAGTACCTGTGAAACAGATGTCAAACAAAGAGTCAGAAATGCACAAGAGACAGACACATTCTTCCAGACCGTGACCTCATACCTACAACAAGAACCCACAGGGATAAAGTATGGAGGCTACCAGATGATGGAAGGAGGTTTGCTCACTTACCAAAGTAGATTGTGTATCCCAGATTGTGACGACTTGAAGAGGTTCATATTGGATTAACTACATAAAAGACCCTATACCGGTCATCCAGGATACCAGAAGATGATAACGGCCACCAGGAAACAATTCTATTGGCCTAGATTGAAGAAGGACATAGCCGAGTACCTAGCCAAATGCATAGAATGCCAACAAGTAAAAGCAGAACGCCGACACCCAGCAGGATTATTACAACCTCTACCAATCCCAGAATGGAAATGGGAAACCATCTCCATGGATGTCATCACCGGATTACCAACCTCGACCAAATAGAATAACGCCATCATGGTAGTGGTGGATAAATTGAGCAAGTCCGCTCATTTTATCCCCATCAATTCGACTTGTAAGGAAATAGACATCGCCAACGTATTTATGAAGGAGATATTGAGACTACATGGTATGCTGAAAGAGATCGTGTTTGACAGAGACACTAAATTTACTTCCAACTTTTGGAAAACACTGATGGTTGGTTTAGAGACCAAGTTGTTGTTTACCACCGCCTACCAGAACCTCAATGCACAACCTCAATGCACATTGGACAGAAAGGAAATCCCGCTCTGGAACCAAACCATTGCACAGGTCAAGGTGCAGTGGAGACATTTTGGCCCAGATGAGGCTACATGGGAAATGGAGGATGCCATGAAACAAGCATATCCAATTTTGTTTACCTCTGTACATACATGACATAATAATAGATAGAACATCGAGGACAATGTTCCTTTAAGGGGGAGGGAATTGTAACACCCTGTTTCCCCCAGTCTGTAAAAATAATTATGTTGGCCAAGAACTGTGGAAAACTCAAAGATGTGAAGGTGTGATTCTAAATGGACCTTAGTATACAAGGTCGACGAATGTAAATTAACATTATGAATATATATATATATATATATATATTGCAGGATTGCTGGGAGGGGGATGTGATGACAAAGAGACCACGATGGTTGACGAAAGGTGGTGGAAGGCACCTGGAATGGTGGCGTTAACTTCCACCAAACCAAACCGTATTTGGTCTTCACTGGCCCAGAGAACCAAGAGCGGCTCGCTGGCCTCGAAATGAATTACTCGCCGAGTTGGTAGGTGAAGAGGCTCCTCATGGATTAATAAGGGATGGGGGTGAACCGCCCATCCATGGAGGCCTCAGACCTGACCACCATGGGGAATTCGTGCCACACGCAACCTCGCTGAAAATAAAAGGTAGTTAAAAGGTGTGGAAGGGGGGGGCGCGAGGGGAGGGAAGGAAAAAGACCGGAAGAACTATGGAACAAAATACAGAGTAATTGATAGCAGAGAAGAAGGAGAGTAACCTTCGTTCTTGATCGCTGGAGAACAGAGACAGAGAGTCTCAAGCATCATGGTCTAGCTTGGGGGTGGCTAGTGGTAAATCCATTTAGAGTCGGTCAGCCTATGGTTGGGTGGAAATGCGCACCCCTCTCAGCAGTTGCATCAAACCCTGTGTTTTTTTTCTGATAAGTGTTCTATATCTTGTATCTTGAAATTTATATGCTGACATGTATGCTCATAGTCTGAGCAATTATGAATGGTTTCAGTATAAGACTGTCTGCATGGTGTTTTGATCAGAAATGATGGTTGCATGCTTTTATTGGAAAGACCACGTATGGCTTATGTTTATATATATATATATATATATATATATATATTGAACTAATACATTTTTTCAAGTCTGCTCTCGGGAGATTCGTTCTTGTGTTTGTCTTACCTGATGCCTTGGATAGATTTCCCCACAAAGGCACCCTTTCAAGACCACTCCCTTACCGTTTAGAAGACCTTCCAGTCTGGTCTTCAAAACCTGGTGTAAATTGCTTGAAGACCCAAAGGAGGTTGTTATAGTTTAAGTCTTAAAATCTTGCACGAGGGAGAATGGTCCCCGTAGACTCCAACATTTCGGCATTTCGATACCCGGAATACCCAAAGGTGTGTTCCCTTGCACTCGCAAGTCCTGAAACAACGACCCGCGAAATCCCGAAATGACAGCATGTGGATGAGTTAGGACCTTTCGGTGGTTCGGTACCTAGGATACCCTCCCTCTTTCTAAATGCACGAATGATATCCTTTCGGAGGATCTGAGGTCGGTTACGACCGTAAAAATTGAATGAAGGAACGTAGGCGATAATGCCTCGACCCCTTTTTAACCTTCATAAGTAACGAAGAAATCGTGACCTTCGATCCCAAGACCCATGGGAGTGCATGGACCTTCCACCTGTAGAGTACACGTGGTGGCCGGTAAGCGTTTCAACGTTTTGGCACCCAGGGGACTAGAGGGTAAGAACCCTTGTCCTGACTACTCGCGAAATCCCGACATACGAAACCCCGAAATGACGGGGTGTGGAAAAGTTAAGATGATTCGGTATTTCGGCACCCAAAATACCTAGAGCCAAGTCCCTTGTACATGCCAGTCCTGAAATCCCGAAAGGACAATACGTGGACATGTTACGATATTTCGGCATTTCGGAAATCAGAATACTCAAAGGCGTATTCCCTTGTACTCGCAAGTCCCGAAATCCTGACTTGCGAAGTCCCAATATGGCATAGTGTGACTTGGATCTACATTTTGGCGTTTCGGTACCCGAGACCCCCAAAGGATAGTTTTGTTCCATGTGTCTACTAGATGTAAAATCCCGAAATGAACTTAGAAATGAATACCGGTTTCGGAGTTTCGGCTCTCGGGAAACCTAAGTGCGAGACCTCCTGTCTGTGCATATCCCGAAATCCCGGCATACGAAACCCCGAAATAATAATGGCACGGATGAGGTAGGGTTCTTCAGTATTTCGGCACCCGGGACACCTAACGATAAGTTTTCTTGTGCTCGCCAGTCCCAAAAACTCGATTTGTGAATTTCTGAAATGGGTTGAGCGACATATATATATATATATATATATATATATATATATATATATATATATATATATATCTGTGTGTGTGTGTGTGTGTGTGTGTAGGATTCGGAGTTTCGGTTCCTGGGAAAATCAGGTGCAAGACCTCCTGTCGTCGCATACCCCGAAATCCCGATGGAGGAAACCCCAAAACAGTGAAGCTTGTTTAGAATTGGTGTTTTCGGAGTTTCGGCTCCTGGGAAACCCAGATATGAAACCTCCTGTCATCGCATTCCCCAAAGTTCCAGTATGAGAAATCCCGAAGGATAGAGTGCCCAAATTTAACTTGGGTCGTTGTTAATCGCATTAAGCGGTTAAATCCATTTCGGATTTTGGCCCTTCGAAAGACAAGAGAGAAAGGGGAATACATGCACCGTGATTTCCCGAATCGCGAAAGCCAACGAGCACCTCCCCGATAAGGCCTGTGGTCATAACCGTCGATCATATGAGTGCGGTTAAGAGATAGCAAGGTTTGTATCAGGCCCCATAAGGAATTGGGGAAGTCTGTTTATCAGAGATCAGAAGAAAAGTGCCAAAAAAATTTGATTTTCGTAGTGGGTGTGTTACATCTGCATTTCTCCAAGGTTGTTCATCTGCGTAGGTTAGATAGAGAGCTCTTCGAAACAACTGCAAGTTCCCCATCGTTTCTCTTGTTTGTATGTGGGCAACAAGTTAGGAAGAGAGTTAGCTATGGCGCATTATTTGAGGTCAACCATTTTCTTTCTAAACACAATCTTAAAAAACTCAGGAGTCTAAATACAAAAAGAAAATTGTTGGCCCTTGACCAAGTTTTGGAGAACCTTGGTCATGTTTGACCAATTTTGGGACTTCGACAGGCTGGTCAAAGACAGAGCACCCAAGCAAAGCATAGATTGCGGGATCTCACCCCCTTTTATGAGATTTTTGTGGTTTAGGGTTTATGTAACGGGTATGTGATGTCTGCCCATGGGTTTTACCAATGTTTAGGCCCCTTTTGTAATGTATAAATAAGTAGCTAGGCGATGTAAGTATGTTTGAAGTTTTGGAGAACTAGTTAACGATCGGCTTAGTGCATGACTAGTTGGCTTTGTGCAAGATTGTATTAAGACTTGTAGAGCTAGTGCAAGTGATTGTAAGAAGGCTATGTGCTTGGATATACTCGAGGAAGGAGAGAGAGACCTAAGTTGGATCTATGTGGTCGAATTGGCTTAGTGCATGACTGCTTGGCTTAGTGCATATTGTGTTGAGAACTTGCAAAGCTAAGTGCAAGTGATAGTAAGAAAGCTCTGTGTTGTGCCAAGCTCGGGGAAGGAGGATTTGGCGAGGTGCACGCAAATCTCTTGTCCTATGCGAAGTTGTCTTTGAGGCTCTGTGCATGTAAGAATATCGGAAGGAGATAATAAAGAAGAAGAAGAGTTGGTGGACGTAACCCCACGCTGGGGGTGAACCACATATATCCTGTGTTATGTGTTTTTTGTTATGTTCTTCTTTTATTTTCTTAGTGTTGTAACCTTATGTATGTTAGATGCATCTAATGTAGTAGCTTGGTGCTTAATAATGTGAATGGATGCTAGATCTGTTTGATGCTATGTGTTGAACGGTGAGATGTGTTAGATCTCGATTAATACCGCTTTCATCTGTAATTAGGGTTTTAACTTGCAATGTGATGAAACAAGTTAAAGAATAATGAATGTTATTGACTAGGTGCTCTGTTAAGTATTGTGATCATAGATCTGTGTCCCAACTAGGTGAGACTTCATTTGCTTCACAGGTGTTCCCGAAAGGGTCGGTAGCTAGGGTTTTGTTGGTGCCTTGTTGAAGTGATGAACCATGGGTCTGCCCCTGTGCCAGCAAATGGTTCCGTTGTCGGGACTTGAAACTGTGATTGCTGGGAACTAAAAAAAATAAAAAGCTTTGTGCGTAGATGTGTTGCTCTAGTGCGCAGTATTCTACTCAACTTTCGAAGCTATCTGCTAAGAAAGGAATCGGATTTGAAGAAAAGAGGTAAGATCTTAAATCTTTGTGCTATGATAAAGGTAAGATAAGTGGAAATTTTTGTTTCGAAGAAATGGATCTACGTATGCTTGATAGATTTTGTCCTAGTCTGAAAACTAAGGTGCAACTAAAAGAAAGAAGATTTGATATAAATAGATCTGAAAGAAATAGTGAAAGATATGTTATTCCTATGCATAGAAGGGATTTTTGGACTAACAAGTGGATGCAGGATCCTATTTTTGCAGGTTCATCACTGTGATCCCAGTGCACGGTACAGAAAAAGTTGGGGATCGTTTAAGAGAAAGAGAGGATTGACTATTTGTTATAGTTGCATAAGACCTGGACATCTTGCTAAGGATTGCCTTGGTAGAGGCCCTATTTGTCTTTGTTGTAAAGTTGTTGGCCCTGAAGTTTTGTATTTCCCTAGAATGATTTCTAAAGTTGAAAAGATCAATATAAGACAAAAGAACCATGAGAAAGGTCAAGAGACTAAGAATATTCTAGAACACTAGAAAGAATCATAGACTATATTATTACAGATGAAAGAAACAATGAATGATCACATAGACATTAGTTTATCAGAGATCTTAAAAGAGAAGGAGTGCATAGAAACAAGAATAGAAGACTTTGACATAGACTGTGTTCTGGATAAGGAAACACAGGTGAACATTATGACAGAAAGTACTTGGGAAATTTTGGGAAAGCCTACTATGGTTCCTTCATTGGGAGCAATAGGATTGTTTAAAGGAAAGTTGATAGCCCTATGTGGAAGACTTACCCATGTACCTATGGTTTCTCATGGAGCATCAACAGAAGAATAATTTGAGATCGTTAAGTTTGTTGAGAACAACGCCCCCTTTTCACTTTTGTAGGAAGGACCTAGATTGAGAAAGATCATATCCGAAAGAAAGAAGAAGAGGAATATATAGAACAAAAAAAGCAAGAATTAAGAGATTTCATGGCTAGTCGAATATCGCACTTACTAGAAGAAAAATAGGACAAGTTGAAGCAATTGAGGACCAGAGACTTAGTTGTCGAAGTTGAGAAAACACAAGAAAGTTTGAAAAACCTGTCCATATAGGAGAAACGATCACCTACCCCTGAAGTAATAAGAGAAGAGGCATTCCACTCAAACCCATTGAAAGACCCTCAGCAGTGCGAAGTTACTATGCTAAGAGAAAATAAAAATAAGAATGGAAAGAGGAACCCAATGACTCAGATCATAGGAAAGAAAGCCAGAAAGCTCAACAAGAAGAAATCAAAGTTAGAAAAATTGAAGAAAGTTCTAGAGAAGACTTCGCAAAAAGAAGGCTTGTAGAACTTGAACCTCATCGGAATAGTAGAATAGCACAGACTGGCACTTCGCCATGGCAAAGCAATATGACCTTTGGAGGCGTCCTGGCCGTTAGAACAACGCTCAGGAACGGCTAGAAAAGCAGTTATTGCCGGAAATCTCGCAATTGGACCATTGAGACCGCGCCATAACGGATGGAATCGTATTGATTAAGGCATTCCTATCCGTTGGAGGATTCTATTAGGACAATGTCTATTTAACTCGTCAAATGTCTCACTGGGGACACTATTGAAAATTGTGATTATCCGAGCCCACAGAGAACTCATTGCTATCGCGCAGTGCTTACTGATACCTCGCCACTGATTCTGCTAGCTTGAGTGTCTGTCCGCTTACCCAAATATCTGATCTCGAGCGTGTATGTCTAGCGAACGCAGTGCAGTAGAGAATTCATGGTTGAAAAGGTCATGTCCTCAGGAGCACAGGCTTCATCGACGAGAGGGTTGCAAGCATCCCCATCGATTTCACATTGATCTAGGCGCTCCCAAACAACGACAGAGAAATGGAGCAAGCATATTGAACGCGAAGCTCATCCCGTCAATCCTGCTCGACTATATCCTGCCTCTAGCTGGCGCGGTTAGTTGTGACAATGTTCCGAGATATTTTGAGTACACCCTTATCACTGTGTACCTCCCGAAGGGGATACGCGTAGTGGGACCGCCGCTAGGACTGATCTCTAATCTTAAGATCAACGATTTTAACCTAGGAGTCTGAAAGAATTATGCATTGCTCACACCGCATAAATATTTGGCAAAGACAATGGGGAAGAAGCCGAAGATAGTCCCCCAGCCTTGGACCAAGGAGATCATGAGGTCCATTATCCTCAATGTCATGAAGATACCCCACTTCGACAGACATCGGGAGGTTAACGTGTGCGTTAAAATCCTCCTGTTGTGATTCCATGGAGGTTATCTATGGTTAGATAGGCGCGTGACTGTGGATCTAGCGTTGATCCACATGATAATGGGATTAAGTATGCAAGGACCATACCCTTAGAAGTTTTACCCAGGGAAGGCTACAGATCGCACACTGGTGCAGCAAATAAAAGACACCTACGACGATGTAGAGAAGGGGAAGTGGGGCTACAAGGTAGCCTCAATTCAAGATGGTGCAATGTGCCTATCTTGTGAGTTGATAGCAGGAAAGATCGTCAAGAAGAATAGACCAACGCAGGTCATGGGGTTTTTCATCGACCTCGCAGGAAAATGTGTTGAAGGGATGCAAATGAATTGGGCGAGCTACCTCGTCAACCAGTTGGAGCAATATTGCCGCAAAGCACAGGACCAAGGCTACGAGTTTCACTTCAACTGGTTGTTGATTCTCATTGCCTTCATCGATTGGGAGATTCCAGAAGGAGTGACCTTCCCTGCAGTCGAGTTGTCCGAACCACTGGACACGAGGTTCACAACCTTGTGGTACTCAAGCGACATGGAAAAACAATGGCAGTCCAATGCAGTGATCCACACCTGTTATTTACAGCTGAAGAGGGCCATTGAATCCTTCCCTCGCATGACATTGAATACACTCCATAGGTTCAGGACACTCACAAAGTTCCATGCAGATAGGCACTTCATTTACATCACTGCACGTGGGGATAAACACAAAGAAGAGTTGCAGTCCTATTACAAACTCATAGAGGAAGATATGGAGGAAATAACCAAGGAATGGCCTGCAGAATTCCTTTTACCCGTCAAGCAAGCATAGCTCTTCGACCCTGACCCCATCGAAAGCCCAGTGGTCACCTGAGAAGAGTATGATGGACCAAGTAGCAGGAAGAAGAAAAGGAAGGAAGAAGTGCAGGAACTGAACAACGCATCAGAGGAAACTGCGCCTGATTCACCTGGAGGAAGAGGAGGTGACGAAGTGAATCAAGAAAAGAAAAATGAAGAAGACCAATAGGAACAAGGTGAAGTGACACTGCCTAAGGATCTTCTTATAGAGGTTGAGACATCCAAGAAAAGAAAGGTTTCCCTAAAGAAACCCTCAGCGTGGAAGAATTCACGAGCGAATAAGCCCCAGTTACAAGCTATGCTTACAGTGGATGACATTGATCTCATCATTGTTGTTGTAGCAGACACTTCGGAGGATATTATACAATGCAATGAATCAAAGCAAGAGAAAATGTATGACATGATTGAGATGGAGCTAAAAGGGGTACATCAATCCCTCTACTTGAGTCACGCAGTATCTACCGCACCATCATCATCAAAAGGTATAGAAATGGGAGACGATCATGCCCAACTCCGTAGATTAGCAGATGCAACAGAGGCTCACCTTCGTCGTGTCCAGGAAGAGAAAGAACAAGACATAGAGGCCTTGAAACAAGCAAAGGAGGAAGCCCTAGAGCAACGTCGGATTACACAGCAAGAGAAAGATGATCTCCAGGCGAAGTTTGCAAAGGATAGAGTGCAGATCCAGAAGGAAAAAGAACAACTGCTCATAGAGCAAATGGGAGTTAAGGAGGCAGTCACTAGAGCACTTTGCTCTGTGTCAGGCCTCACATAGATGGAACAAGAGACAACTGAAAATCAAGTGGGGAAGCTTGTTGAAGCCATTCAACAGCTTCAAGCAAGAGTAGCAGAGTTGCAACTACAAGCAGTACCAAGCACTCTGCAGGAAGTGCGAAACCAGAGGGAAGAAATTGCCAAGGGTGTAGTAGAAAGAATCAGGTCGTTGGCCTTGGAATGTAAACAACTCAGTGACCGAAGTGTGCAAACCTACGAGCACCTTGCAAAGGACCCAGAACTAAGAACATTAGAAGAACAACTCTAGGAGGCGAATCAACAAGCATCGACAGTGCAAGCACAGCTGAAACTACTGTCAGCAGTCGAGAAGATGAAAAGGTCACAGGAGGTGTGAGCAGTTCAACAACAGGTCAATGCAATCCAGGGTAGAGTCATGGAAGTGACCCAAAGACTCCAACCAGTGCAGGACAAAGCCTGCACACATTTTGAAGAGATAGAAGGATGAGGTGCACAGCTGGAACAAGTGGTCATTGCAGTGGAACAATGCTTAGAAGGGCCTGTCACCGAGACAATCATTTAGGATTTCATTGAATAGGAGGCTCTGGTGAAGCAGCAGCTCGAGGCAGCTCGAGCCAAGCTAGAGGCCTTCGAAGCAAAATTGCCTAGATCAGAGTGACTCGGGACGAGTCACAGGTGAGTGTTGGGGGCCTGTTGGCCCTTGACCAAGTTTTGGATAACCTTGGTCATGTTTGACCAATTTTGGGACTTCGACAGGCTGGTCAAAGACAAAGCACCAGGGAAAGCAGAGATCGCGGGATCTTGTGCCCTTTTACGGGATTTTTTGGGTTTAGGGTTTATGTAATAGGTATGGGATGTTGGCCTATGGGTTTCACCCATGTTTAGTCCCCTTTTGTAATGTATAAATAAGTAGTTAGGCGATGTAAGTAGGTGTGAAGTTTTGGAGAACTAGTTAATGATCGGCTTAGTGCATGACTAGTTGGCTTTGTGCAAGATTGTATTAAGACTTGTAGAGCTAAGTGCAAGTGATTGTAAGAAGGCTCTATGCTTGGATGTACTCGAGGAAGGAGAGAGAGAGAGACCTAGTAGTTGGATCTATTTGATCGAATTTCTAAGTGCATGACTGGTTGGCTTAGTGCATGCTGTATTGAGAACTTGCAAAGCTAAGAAAAAGTGATTGTAAGAAAGATATGTGTTGTGCCAAGCTCAGGGAAGGAGGATCTGGTGAGGTGCGCGAAGATCTCTTTTCCTATGTGAAGTTGTCTTTGAGGCTCTGTGCATGTAAGAAGATCAGAAGGAGATAATAAAGAAGAAGAAAAGTTGGTGGATGCAGCCCCACGCTAGGGGTGAACCACGTAGATCCTGTGTTATGTGCTTTGTATTGTGTTCTTCTTGTATTTGGTTAGTGTTGCAACCTTATGTATGTTAGATGCATCTAATGTAGTAGATTAGTGCTTAATAATGTGAATCGATGCTAGATCCGCTTGATGCTAAGCATTAAGTGGTGAGATGTGTTAGATCTGGGTTAATACCGCGCTGATATGTAATTAGTGTTTTAACCTGCGATGTGCTAAAAGGGGTTAAATACTAAAGAATTTTATTGGCTAAGTGCTTTATTAAGTATTGTTATCACATATCTGTGTCCCAACTAGGTTGTAGACACTTGAGTCATGCAACCCCCCTTGCCTCTACCTCGGGTAAGACTTCATCTACTTCGCAGGTGTTGCCGAAAGGGCCGGTAGTTAGGGTTTTGTTGGTGCGTTGTTGAAGCATTGAACCCTGGGTCTGCCCCTATGCCAACAAAAACAAAAAATACATTTTGCAATCAACCTAGCTAAAAACAAAATCATAAAAATATGCACACAAAACATAAAATATTATTTTATTATATATATATATATATATATATGGAAGTATTATTTTAGGGCTTGGCCATTCATTGGGAGGGCGTCAGGTTCCCCCCCTTAGATTCTGTAATTGATAAGTGCCTGCCCCAATCTTCTTGACCACCTAGAAAGGTTCGAGCCATGGGTTCTGAAACTTATAATGTTTGCCTTTAGGCTCGTTTGCTCTATCCCATTTCAAGATTAAGTCTCCTAGTTCACAATTATTTTCTTTAGCCTTATGCTTGTCAAACCATCTTTTACCATCTGTCTGTGGGCTATGAATTTTTATTTAGCTTTCTCCCTTTCTTCTTCCAACATGAGCAGGGTGTCAATTCTTTGTTGTAAGGTTGATGAGAGATGTCCCCTGGACTACTAAGCAAGTTGAACAGATGGGAGATATAACCCGTTGGGGAGAATGGCTTCATGTCCGTATACTAGAAAGTATGGTGAATTCCCTATAACTTCCTTGGGTGTAACTCTATCTGCCCATAAAGCGTTATGGAGTAGATTATGCCAATTCCTCTGGTTTTCTACAACTGTTTTCTTCAAAATCCTCACTAGGTTCTTATTAGTTGATTCTGCCACTTTGTTTCCTTGTGGATAATAGTTTGCATAGTATCTAATTGTTGGCACAAGGACATACCCAGGGTTCAATGCTTCAGTGGCGCACCAACAAACCCTAACTACTGGCCCTTTCGGCAACACCTGCAGAGCAGATGCGGTCTTGCCCGAAGTAGCAATAGGGGGTTGTAAGACACAGGTGTCTACAACCAGAGGAAATGAAAGTGAATCCAAAAGAACAACACACAGGGATCTAGTTATTCTATACCAAGCTTAAACCTACTTCGCAAATTATATCTCAGATCTATCACAACAATGCATCAACAATATAACAGACGAAAAATAACACAGCATCAAGCACACATAACAACAAGATATATGTGGTTCACCCTCTCCCTAGGGCTACATCCACAAAACTGTGTTTCTTGATATATTATGTGAAAACATACAGTTCTATCTATGCACTTAGTTTACAAATTTCTCTCTCCTTCTCTCCTTTCCCTATGCACCTAGCTACAGGTTTGATCTTCACACCCAGCTAAAGATCTCACAATCCAAGAACACGCTTACATGCAATACTTCCCTCACACAATCAACAATAATCCCTCTCTTAGCCCACAATGACGAACAACAATCTAAAATGAACAACAAATGACGAACCCCTCTTCTCTCTTATTGGTCCTTATTTATACATTTCGTGACAACGTTTAGGTGTCAAAACCCTAGATCCAAAAACCCTAGGGGCCTAAAACCCTAGGTCCACTTGACTCGTAATCTCAGAGCTTTGCCAACATGTCTTTCCTTCTTCTCCGCGAGGTGCTCCAAAGCATCCGTTCGTGACTTTTTATGTTTTCTAAGCTGTCCATGATGCATCTTCCTTGTTGATCTGTATTCCTCAATCTTCTCGTCCAATGACTCGTTTTCCCTTACTTCGCTCCTTGTTTTCTGCTTCTTTAATCACTTTGACCCATTCTCAGTCAATGTGCTTTCCACGCAATTCGTACCTCGTCTTTTCTCTTCCTTTTTCTAAGATTTCTTCCTTAATCCATAACCAAGGTCCAACACTAATTATGATTCCTTTGTCTAGGGAAAACTTTGTTAATAAGGTGGAAGAAAAATAAGTTGCATTATCAAAAACAAGAACAGAAGGGACATTGAACCTTGTGATTAGTTGTTGTTCTATAAATTGGATTACCACCTTCTCGTTTACTTGAGTCAGAGGGACAACCTCTACCCATTTCGTGAAGTAATTGGTGGCAATAAGTATGTACTTATGTTGTTTTGAAGATCTTGGTGTAATCTCTCCTATGATATCTAACCCCCATTGCTAAAAAATCCTAGAGATGGTCACCGGTTGGAGTGGGACCGATGTTCTCTTCTTTCTTCCAGCGCTTGTTTGAAAAATTTTACAGTTTCTAGCGTATGTGTGAGCATATTTGAACAAAGTGGGCCAATAATAGACAACTCTCAGTTCCTTATGAGCGGTGGTGTCTACTACAAAGTGTCCACCTTCAGAACTTTGCCTGCATCTTCACGTTAAGACATCTCAAAAGTACTCCATCATAATTAACCTGAAAGAGTACTGAATTTATGAGGCGATATTGTGCAGATTTGAACCTGAGATCTCTCCTTTCTCTAGGGTTGAGGTTTTCTTGACAAGTCCCATGGTGTAGGAGATAAGTCAGTTTCTCATACCAAGACTCTTGTAATGGGGAAATGTATGAAGCTTCACCACACCATAATGCCATTTTAATCTCCCATCCGGGGCCTTCATTCACTTGGTCTCAAGCTTCAACTGTTAGTTTGCATAACCCTTTTCCTGTAACTAGTTTAGCAGGTTTTATATCTAGATCAAATTCTTGAACTACTGCCATCCAATTTCCTCTTCTTTCCCCCATCTCATGTTGAGTAAATAGGGATCGGAATGTCGGGTGAGGCACGATTACTTTGGTGTGATTATTGAGGATGTAAGATTTGAAATGTTTTACTGCCTTATAAACCGCGTAAGCCTATTTATCTATAGCAAGATAGTTAAGTTAGACACCTTGGAGGTTAGTGCTCATGAACGATATTGGGACTTCGTTTTTGTCATCATCCATCTGAGTTAATACTACAACTAATGATTGATATGAGGTGAAAGTATAGAGGAAGAAGTGTTTGCTGAAATCGGGACTTCGCAGCACTGGGGCTTGTGAGATTGCAGTTTTAATATTGTTGAAAGCCCTCTTCCGTTCATCATCCCACTTAAACTCAACATCCTTACGAATCATTTTTTGTAGGGGCTTGATAGTCGACGCGAAATCGGGAGTGAATTTCCTCACAAAATTGATTTTCCCGAAGAACGACTGCATAACATTCTTGTTGTGAGGTAATGGAAGTTGAGCTATAGCCTTAATTATTTCTGGGTCTATGTGAATGCATGATTGAAATATAATGTAGCCTAACAATTTACCTCCTTCAACACCGAAAATAGTTTTCTTAAGGTTTAAGGATATTTCGTATTTTCTACATCATTCGAAAATCTGGGTTAAGTGTTGGATGTGATCTTCTTTTTTCTTTGAAATACACAGTCACGTCGTCCAAGTACACTACTACGCACTTGTTGATTAGTCTCTAAAAAGCTACATCCATGGCCCTCTAGAAGGTTTCTCCTACATTGATTAACCCAAAAGGCATGCGTTTGTAATCGAAAGTTCCCCAGTTGGTTCGGAAGGTAGTTTTCAAGCGGTCTTCCTTTGAAACTAAAACCTRGTTGTACCTTGAGAAACCATCTAGTAAAGAGAAAATCTCAAAGCCAGACATGGTCTGCAAGAGTTGCTCCATTTGAGGAACTGGGTAKTTTTCCTTTTCTGAAGCTCTGTTGAGGTTTCTGAAATCTACACATGGGTGAATTTCACCAGAGTTTATCCTCAAAGGAACTAAATTAGCTACCCATGCATAGTGTCTGACCTGGAAGATAATTTTGGCATCTATARGTTTCTTTAAATCCTGACACATGAGAGGCTCCAGGGAAGACTGGTACTTTCAGAGACTTTGTTGGAAGGGTTTTAGTTCATGCTTTAAAGGGATAATATGTTGAATGATACGGGTATCATAAATTTTCATATCTCAGTAAGACCATGCAAAGACATCCTGATACTGTCTGAAGAATTTGAGGTAGGCCCTTCTTTCCTCTTTAGATATGGTTTTGACGAGGTTTATGTTTTTTGGGTTTTCCGGGGTTCAGAGATTTATGGTTTCATGCATGGGACAAGAACCACCGGTCTTCGCATTTTTTGAGCCTTTAAATCTTTCTTTTGGGTCAAAAAGGTTTTCTAAATCAGTTATCCCCTTCGAGATTGTGTGAGACTTCGATTGGTCGATCAACTAATTTATATGAGGGTCGGTTTTTGTCCACTGTTCCTAGAATACTTCATCACCATTGGCCAAGTCTTTGAAATTATCTTGATTCGTCAGAAAGTTTATGATCTGTTCATATCCTTCAAAAACCTTCCAATTAGAAATATTGTTGGGTACTGAGGGTTTGTAGAGAAGTTCTACAGTGAACCGAGAGGCTTCATAATCCTCTAGAGGTGAAAGCCTGGAGACAGAGGTGGCTAGAGAATCAGCAAGAGTGTTTTTCACTCTGGGAATCACTGTAATGTTGAAAGATTCAAATTGCTCTATTAGCCTGTGCACTTCCTGCTGGTAATTCTTCAGGTGTGGAGAATTGCAATGTATAGTATTCCTTATCTGTGTGACAATGATTTATGAATCTCTGAAACATTCAATTCTTTGACGTTTAAATCTATGGATTTCTTACTAAGAAATCAATGATGGATAAATGGTCCTTTTTTACTAAGATTCTCCCTCATCAAAGTATCCTAGCAACCCCACACTTAGTCACTCTGAAGGTAGCACCATTCGACCAACAGACTAGATCTACTGATTATACTGAATCAATGGTTGCAAATTGCCCCAAGTAAAAACTCAGGTTTTCTTCAAGTTAACGGGATTATCGAGCACCTTCCAACCTGATTTCATCTACACAAGCAAGTCCCTTCTCTACTACACAGTCCCTCAGCAACCTCCCCTTCCCAGTGTCGATTTCTTTCCAGTAAGTACCAAGACAGATTCCTTTATAGCTCCAATCAGGATCTGGGTCTTCTAAGATCTAGGGTGACCATTAGTATTTTGGGAAATCTTTCTATTTTCCTTAAGAACAACTTCCCAATTCCTTTAGTTACTTGTATATGTGCCAATGAATACCTCCATTCACTGCACCATCTTCTTGTGAGTCTGTGACTCACCTAATCTTCCACAGTCTTTTATTTTTCCTCCAATTTTTCATTCACATTTTTTCTTGCTTGTCGTCGCTCAGTTCTCCTTCTTCGTGTTCTTGTGTCCACGCATCCTCTTGATGTTTTACACCTTTAGTCTCTTCTTCTACTCCAATCCTTGAAATTCTCGTGGCTTCTGTCATATGTGAACTTCAGTCAGGGATATGAATTCAAAGGGGCAATCTAAGGGACTACTTCTGTTAGGTTTTTTAGCTGAAATTTACCTCTTCAAGAAACCAGATCTGACAACGGTTATAAATGCTTCAACCACCAATCCTAACTTCCATAACTAGTCATGTGGCTCCATACAAATCTAGGTACGTTGGTAGGTGATGCATTCAATTCGCAGGTTCAGGCGGGAGTGTTGAGTAAACTTCCTATTTTCCTCATTGAACTTCTCCATTTCCCTTTAGTAGTCCACCTCACCAATCCCACTTGTGATATCATGGCCAGTACTCAAGGATTTTCCCTCTGAGTTAGGTGTTTGGTGTTTTCCATTAATCAAAACATAATTACAAGATTCATAATCAAATTATATGAAGTATTAGCATAATTACAGTCATGGGGGAAAAAAGGGTGTTACACATAGGAACCCTCAAAACCCTAAAACTTATCGTCGAAACATAACAGAATGGAAACAAAGTGGAAATTTTGCACATATAGTGTGTGCAACACTGCTTCCTACATCTATGCTATGAAATTCCTACACAGTTTTAACTGTTAAGAATTTTGGCATTCTGTCACTGTGGTATTATTCGGGGAGGAGTATAACTCTGTAGGAGTTAAAAAAAATAGTATAGTGGTCCCGTTTCCACCCTTATTTAGGACCTACCCCACTAGATTCCTCTCTTCACACTGATCATAGTGATACCACTTTCTCATAATTCCTTTCGTACAAACCCACCAGCTCTGTTATTTCTTACTTGTATCTCAAATGGCCCACACCCACAACCAAGACCTTGAAAACCACATCACTTCGTTGGATAAATCCCATGACTAGACGAGGTAAGATATCACTAAACTTAATTCAATTAATGCTACCATAAATTCTCGACTCACCCAACTGGACACCCTCTCTTAAGCTATGAACAACTTGACAATAGTGATTAGTAAATCCCACGATCCTATCTCCTCTTCACAACCTTCACACCAAGAGTGCACTCACTCATCCCATTTCATGGCCTTTCATTCTAACCCCCTTTCTAGTGACCTGCGTCTTCCCAAATTTGAGGTGAATAAATTTGATGGCTTGGACCCCATGAGATGGGTCACTCAAATGGAACATTATTTCTCCTTGCATGGCATTACTAATGACTTGATAAAAATTTGTATTATTGTCCTTTATTTGGATCTTGAATAATGGCAATGGTGGAAATGGCGTAAAAATTGACACCGAGGGTATATTTCTTGAACCCAATTTGTTGGAGACCTTTATGAACACTTTAACACAGACAAACATAATCTGGGTCATTTCACCAAGTTTAAATAGTCTGGTATAGTGGAAAAATACATTACTACTTTTGGGAAGTTGAATTTCCGAATTGAATGAATCTCTGACACCTTCTTCCCTAAATGATTTATTAGTGTCCTTAAGGACAACATCCTATATCATGTCCTAATGGCTCGCCCCCAAACCTGGCGTGAAGATACTCACTAAGCCAAGGATGCACAATAGGCAGTCTATTCTCAAATTAGAAATCCATGATGTATTTCCCATTCCCAGCCCACCAATCCAACCCCTCATTCCCCTCCTCTTAATATCTATAAATTAACGCAGGCATAAATGGTTGAGCGCCAACTTAAGGGTCTTTGATACAACAGTGATGAAAAATATTTTCCAAGGAAAAAATGTAAGGAGAAAATTATTTTAATGGACACTTTTTAGGACATTTCTAAAGAGGATGATGATCTTTCCCCTTCTGAAGCACTACCCCAGGTCGATGATCATCGCCCCCCCTCTGATCTACAAGAAGTTGAACCACTTATCCCCATGAATGCTCTCACTGGCATCTCTGCTCCACCAACCCTTAATTTAGTTGGCTATATCAAGTATTGGAAAGTTATTATCCTCATCGACAATGGAAACACCCTTAACTTTATTCATTACCAAATTGCTCAAGAGACCCTTTGTTATATATGTTCAATTAATAACTTCCAAATCATGATTGCTAATGGTAGTTCCATGAAATGTGGGGGTCATTGTGATAATGTGCACCTACAAATTGGTCATTATTACCTAAAATACGACATTTTTTTTCTATTGACATGGGTGGTTGTGACATTGTTCTGGGAGATGAATGGTTATGCACACTATGCCCCATCACCATAGACTTCAAGGAATTAACCATGACTTTTGAACTGGATGGAAAATAGTACCAGTTACAAGGAATCGCGACAGGTTCCCCTGAGAGTATCAATTCACAACAAATGGAGAAACTCCTAAAAAGTTCATTCTAGAATTATTACCCAATTCCATGTCATTCAAGCAGTTGAGACTCCCTCACCCACTATTCATCCTGACATACATTTTATACTATATAAACACCAATATGTTTTTGACAACTCCCAAGGACTCCCACCTTTCCCATTTCCACCATGAACATTTGATTCCACTAGTCCCTGGTAGTCTTCCTCTCAATTTTCATCTTTATCATCACCCATTTTCCCAAAAAAATGAAATTGAGAAAATTGTTCAAGAATTGTTAGCTACGGGTACCATTCATCATAGTACCAACCCTTATTCTTCTCCCATCATCATGGTAGTCAAGAAAGAAGGTGTGTGGTGCATGTGCCCTGATTTTCAATCCCTCAACAAAATTACCATTAAAGATAAATTTCCCATTCCCATCATTGATGACCTTTTAGATGAACCAAGTGGTCCTCAGTTCTTTAAGAAAATTTATCTGCATTATAGCTACCACTAGATCCATATGAAGGAGGTTGATATTCCCAAAAATTCCTTTCATACTCATGAAGGTCGTTATAAGTTCTTGGTCATGCCCTTTGGCCTATGTAATACACCCTCCATTTTCCAAAGCTTCATGAATCATGTCTTCTGTCCTTTCCTCCATCAGTTTGTATTAGTCTTCTTTGATGATATCCTCATTTATACTAAATCTTGGCAAGCCCATATTTTCCATGTGGATGAAGTCTTACATTTATTGTCTTAGCACCAACTCTTTCTCAAATAGTCTAAATGTGCCTTTGAAGCTTCTGAAGTAGAGTACCTATGCCATATTGTTGGTAAGGATGGTGTATCTGTGCATCCTAATAAAAATATAATCTATGAAGGACTAGCCCCATCCTAAAAATCTTCAACATTTATGAGGTTTCTTCGATTTAACTAGATATTATCGCAAGTTTGTTCAAAATTGTGGTAAAATTGAAACCCCACTCACTGCTCTCTTTAAAAGGAATCCTTTCAATTGGAATCCAACCACTGATTAATCCTTCCAATCACTCAAAGAGGTTATGTGTACAACTGTCGTTGTGGAACTACCCAGCTTCACAAAGACTTTTGTTTTGGAATGTGATGTTTATGGGAAAGGCGTTGGGGTTGTTCTCATGCAAGATGAGAGAGCTTTGACATTCACTAGAGAACAAATTTCTGAGAGACACTTGGGCAAATCGAAATATGAAAAGGAAATGTTTCATATTCTCCCTGTGGTGGATATTTGGCATCCTTACTTTCTTGGGAAATGCTTCCAAATTAAAACTAATAATTGTAGCCTCAAATATTTTTTGGAACAAATAATTTCATCCCTTGAGCAACATAAGTGGTTGACGATTTTTTTTTGTCTATGATTATGAGATCATTTACAAGAAGGGAAAATAAAAAGTGGTTGTTTATTCTCTTTCCAAGAAATATGAAGAACATGGGTCCCTCTTTTCACTCTCCTTCATTGTAGTCGATTAGTTAAAGGGTGTTTTTAGGGAGTGGTTCCAAGATACCAAATTTTCTAGTCTGATCCAACAATTAAAGCAAGAGCCCCATGCATCTCCAGAATAATCTTCACAAAATGAGGAGCTTCACTATAAAGGCCACATGTATTTGGGCAAACTGTCCCACTTTAAATCCACTATGCTCTCTAAACTTCATGCTTCACCAACAACATGTGATATGGGATCTTTTATTCGATGACCATTATGTGAATTGCATTAAAGAGTGTAAACAAAGTTTATATGCAAAAATAATTAAGAAGGCTTAAATATGAAGAAAAGATGTGAGAAATGAGCAAGAACACAACAACTTGATAACAGAATTCGTCCAACAATGGACTACGCCTTCGGGCCCGCTTCAAAGTGGAGAGGTTTTATATTATCTCAGCAATAAATTGGCATAAATTACATGGCTATAGCTCAAAACTGAAGATGGACTTTTGATCCACTGCTCGAAAGAAAAATCTGACTACGCCAGTAGACTTGCGGCAAGGATTAGTGAAAAATCGATTGTCAAATCGTCCAAATATGACACTATCACCTCCAGGTCCCTATTGGGTTCTCTGCCTCGAATTTCATGCCACCAGTCTGCAATCAATGCTTGTACTTGCATAAAATTGTGTGTCATTGTATGACTTCCTGGACGCAGACCCCGAGCAGATAAATTAACATGGCCTTAAATAAAAATGTGTGGATGGACCTTACTAAGTCCATTTATTGGTTCGTCGGCAAGTGGACATACTATTTGGAGTTTGCAGTTTGGGAGACCCAGGGTCAAACCTGCGGGCTCCCCATTTTAGTTTTACGTTACACTATATTATAAAATAGTTGTAATTGGTGTTTAATATAGTTTGAAAATTATATTAATCATGCCAACCATCCAACATATATTACATCTTTTATAATACCAAACTCCCGTCAGATTAAACCTTTTGCGCCCACTTGTGATTTGACTCATGCACAATCTTCTGGAAGGTGGTCAGATATTTTGGGATGTGACTATCGATATGTGGTACATCAATCGAAATATGGGCCGTCAGCTGGTCTAGCGACGGTCATCCCAACTTTTATATATTTTTTATTTGTCTGGTCTCGAATCCTCATTGGACTTACACGAGGTGCCATGTGGTGCCCTGTAATTGGGCCACATAGCACCCTACCATCTCCTCCTCATGCCTAGTCATCTTGTTGAATAAGAGGCCACGTTTCACGTTGTTTGGAGGCCACATGGCATCCCTTGGGTGGTTCCATGTGTCATTTACCAATTAGCCCATGTGGCCACCAAAAATGCCATATCGGCATGCCACGTGGCATGTTGTCGTACTACCACATTAGCATGTTGACATCACCATATACGGTCGACTGATGATGTCATCTATATGGATGATGATGTTAGCAGGTGTACTTTGAATTGGTTGATCACAAATTTTACTGGCCATATATTTTCGTTCGAACTTCGTTTGAGGTGTCATTTGCATCATTGGAAATCTCTCGACGAGCTCTTTGACTTGGTGCCATTTTTTTCTGAGATTCGAGGAATTTGAATCTTTTCCCTTTTAGATCCTTCTAGATTGTTCCTCCCCATTAAGAATCTTTTTGACCTCCAAAAGCCTTATTAGTCAACAGATAGGTGAGACAATTTCTCCCTCACTTTCTCCTTCTCGATCCACCGTGCTTTGCTTGGATGTGTGCCCAATGCCTATTGATGGGTCTTAAATCCCTTTAACTCAATACCAGGAACCAAACCCACCACCAAGGCCCAATTAGACTCTACAACATTTAATAATGGAATGGTTCTCCAGATCTTGCGATCCAGCCAATTAATCAATGGGTTTTACGTTTTCTTGTGAAGGCCTCTCCTTCGGTTCAGACGTTCTCTTTTTGTATTTTCTCTTAGGAAGGACTGATATAAGATGGAAAGTCGGTATAAACCATCTAGGAAACAAATGGGAACAAACTTTAACTACTGGAGAAGAGGCTAGGCTTGGGATAACCCGTACACCCTAGCATGCAGACAATGATCGTATACCACAGGCTTAGTACTAATACGTTAACCATGTGAATATTCTAATTACTAGTTGAGATACAAATTATCAGAAGAAAACACGCATGTGATAAACAACGATACATAAAATAATTCACTCAACTCTAATCATCAATCACATAATAGCACAAAGATTCATTTTCATGATTAAAGAAAGAATTGTAAAGCATTGCATCAGATAACTTATCAATAGATTTAATAGCTCTTACTCACTACTGCATCCATTCATGAGACGAAATAGGAAATAGTTCTTCTTCACATCCAATCATACAAGAATTTGATGAAAAGAAAAACTTGTCTCTGGTCTAGAAGGACTTCTCATATAAAGGCATCTCCAAAATAATTCTTAACAAAACCAGAAATGAGAGTTTCTTGCAACAACCATCGACCCTTAACCAATCAGTCAATGCTCTTTTTTATAGCATAAAATTAACTAAAAATAAGGGCTAAAGTGCAGATGAGTAAAACATAATTCGCAACGTGGCATTCTCTCCTATCAATTTGTCTAAGAGTCATCTCAAGATATCACTTTAAAAGGGCAAATCTTCTCGCACTCTAACCACTAGATGAACATCTCCTCCCAGGTGTTGGCGTATGGGAATCTATGTTGTTCCATCGGGGCCACATAAATCTCTCTTATTTCTACTGCATGTGCCCAATACTTGACTAGACTGGCACTTAACTGTTGCAGCATATCTCGAGCTTTGATCGGGTGTTGCATAAATTGTCGCACCTGACCTAGCGTTGTGTCTATTACCTTTTCTATTTCGTCACCCCATGACGAATCTTGCTCAGTTTGCGATTTGACTATGTCACGCAATTTGACGAAGTCGTCGGGTGTGCCAAACTCGGGGAGTCCGTTGTCTTTCATCACCTGATTGATCTTGATCCACTTTTTCTCACACCTGACACACTTCTCTTGGATTTCTCGGTGAGGTTCCTGAGCCATTTTTGCCCAATACTCGGTTGATTTCCTTATGCCATCAAGACTGCTTTCGTTCAACACTTGAATGTCGTGTTCTTCTTTGTCTCGGCCATGTTGGACTGCACCAATGTAGTCGAATCTCTATGGCTTGCTACACTTTCTTGTACCACCGCTCCATATCTTTGCACATCGCAAGTGCCATGAGGACGTCTTCCTAAAGCTTGGCTATCCTTGCAGTGAATAGGTGTTGCTAGTCTGTGAACTTGTTGTAGGTCTCCTTGAATTCATTCCTTAGGTACACCACGACCTATGTGGTGTCTTAATAGTACTTAGCCAAGTGGCACAAATGTTCTAGTTCCTTAAGGGTGGTGGCCAACTGCTTTTCGTCTCTTTTAGCTCTCTCGACGATGGCATCTGTGATTACCATCCTCATGCCGATGAGTTCGGATGTCTTAGCATGCTCTGTGTTGATTAGATGTTCCTCGGTAGTGATGAGGATGGAGCGATCTAAAGTGATCCTCCTCTTCTTGGTGGTTCTCTGGATGATATCCTTCTTCCTCTGATCATAAGCTATGGCATGTAGGTTGGCTACCTCATCCACGGGTTTAGAAATCTGTTGATCCCCCCATGTGAGTGTGTTTCCCAGACTTATGATGGTGTACACTTGTTCCAGACTGGGTTCTTGAGTTTCCTCCCTATTCTTTGAAGGCCCGGCTTCTTTCTATCGCTCATCGAGGTTTTGAGTATTGATTGAAATAGAGACGTCGGGGATACACTGTACTTACTTGTTCATCGGTCGTTGAGACACTAATTTTGTGTCGCGGAGTTCCTTCCTTTGGCTCATCCGACCCCGACTCATCCTTCGGACTGTCTGCTAGGGTCTCCGGCTCGTCCTTCGGACTGTCTGCTTGGGTCTCCGACACATCGGGTACCATAGTGTCTAGGACACTTTTGGATTCCTTTTATTTCTGTGGGACCTCCTGAGTTTGGACATTGGGGATAGGAGAAGATGTCTCCTCGGGTCCCTTTTCTTCTTCTATATGCACAAGGGTCCTAAGAGATACCTCTGGGTTGTCATCATCGTCATATATCTTTATCATGTATCTTAAGGGGTTTGATGCAGTGGTCCTCACTAACGCTTTGATGGTCTTCAGCCCAGCTGAAACACCTGTCGGGGATCCGGCCAATGGCATTGTGAACTCAAGGTCATCTAACCCAGTAATTTCATCAAGATCTATGAGTTCAGGGCCGCTTGGACCCATATGGCTTCTATCTGGATTATCTTCAGGGAGCCTTGGCATATTTATGATGTCCAGGTCATTTTGTAGCTGATCAATTATCTGTTGCGCATGTTCAAACATGAGTAATCCCCTCTCTCACGCATCCTGAGCCATAGGGAAAAAAATTTCTTGTATCGGGGCTACCAGGGGAGTCTTTGTTGTTTCAGTCACTACCTGGGGAGATTCTGCTGCTTCAGCCACTATCATTTCCTCTCTGGCTCTAAGGGCCTCTTGACATGAATGTTCTAGAATCATCGTATGTTCATCCAGGCTCATGGCTCTGAGCCTGATCATATTAGGGTCGTCCATCCTTGCCACAACTTCATCCCAATCCTAAGCATTTTTTGTGAAGACGTCCTCTTCAAATTCGTTGTGGGCAAATGGCCAACAATATGACACTTAAGATGCCTGTTTCAGGACTAGACCTTTTGGGTCATGTTTATGAAAATGGTCAGTCTGGAATCAGAACTCTAATTGACTCAGTCCTTATTGCTTAGCTTAGGCGGTGTCTTTTACCAAATAGAAACCTATATGGAATCCATAAGGTATAAATGCTTGTTTCTTGTTTTTCACCAGGGAAGCATTGTAGCCTTGTAGGATAGTCTGGTAGCATATCTCCCCTACCACTAGTTGATTAGGAACATGCACGGGTAAAAGGTGTCGTGCCCCAATGGCCTCGAATACCGTGATATAGGTATTGCACTCATCCAGATACTAGTGTCCAACCTTTGATATCATCTTTTTGCCCGCAACCGATAGTCTTGGACACTCTTTCTTGAAAAGAATGAAATGAATGTGAACTATGAATTCATCGCAGATGAGGGAGTAGGATTTTTTGTACATGTTCTCCCATAAGATGTTGAAATATACATGGACCAGGAGTTTCGAGACATGCCAGCTCAAGTTCATTGCGGCAAAAATGTTTATGGCGCAGATGACGTCCAATAAATAAGAAGCCATGTAGAAGGAACGACTCTCTCCCTCTTTCGGCATCTGAGCCTATTGAATGCAAATGCTCAACTGCTTGGAAATGATGGCACCCTAGTTAAAACATCTCCCAAAAATTGCTAGAGTGTATGCTAGAGGCATCCATGCCTCTGAAAACCTAGAACAACCTTTCTCCCCGTACAATAGACAGATGAGAGCCATTAGATAGATATACGACTCTCTTAAGTTGGTCGTCTGATACCACCCAGAGGTCCGATTGGTGTAATTTTTATCCTCTCTCCAACATGAAGCAATCACCCGACTAGTGTCGTGGTGCTCATAAAAGTTGACGACGAAATCAGTGTTCAATCGCTCTTTCGGGTCTGTAAGCTTGTAATAATTATGCACCTCTACCGGAAGTAAAACCCTGACACACTCACCATTGTCGTTGTTGATCGGGCACTTTTGTGTGTCCATGTGGTCGATCATCCATTGCAACAATTATATATAGGGGAACATCGAGGTTCTGCTCGCTACCATGTGCAAATACGACAGTCAGATATTTGGAAAAACTTCATCGTCGAGCTTTCTCATGTTAGGGTCATTGTGCGGGATATATTCCAGGAATTCTTCCGAGTTGATCTTCTTGAAGAGTTCTCCCTAGTGCGGGAGTACGGCCTTGCCCTTTGTGTTTGCCTCTTTGTCTCCAAAGGTCAGAGGTTGAGTAAAAATCTTCTTGGTGGACGTTCTAATGAATTTTTCTAGCCTTCGATCAAATTTTAATTGTTTTGTTGGCCCTAGGGACGAACCTTCTCCCACCTCTGGTTCCTTTAGCTTAGACGCTCTCGGTATCACCTAGTGTTTGGATTTCTTGGAGGCATTGTTCCTGTAAATGAAACAATCCTTTAAGGCTAGCGTACAGAGTGACATTGGATCAAAACGTATATATGAAGTGAAAACACAAAAAAATATAGACTGGTACATACTTGTAACGCTTGTTAAACTTTGTAGTTTGATACTCACGGGGGCGTTCGAAAATTTTTGAATTCTCGTCTCGTTCTTCTGGATGCTCTAAAACTCCTTTGCGCACAGAATAATCTTATTTACAATGGCTTAAGAGGATTTAATGGAGATTAACTTACTAGTCATATCAACCAATTAAATCGGGTGATGAGTGAAATTCAAACAAATCTACCACCGAATCTCTGCAATTTAATTCATTGTGGGTTGACGACGGAGGCGCGGAGGGTGATGTGGTCTATTGGTAAATTCAAACAGTCCTTTTGATTTGTGCACGAATTAGCAACTAATGCGATATTTGGAATTAATTAGTCCCTTAAATGCTCAGTATCGAAACATATCTAGCCCTAAAACATCCCATTGTGTCACTCTCATAGTGGGCGGATCGGGGATCGACAATGTGTTACGGGTATTTTCATTGATATTCTTTTGCGAAAAACCTCTGATGTCAATCGATTTCATCGTACGGTGCTGACGTGGCACAACTAGCTCGAAATACGTGACATTGAAGACTAGTGACTCAGCTCGCGGGTATCGGTCGGACTCGAGACTTTATTCAAGTTGTGCGTTCTAAGTTAAACCTGGGAGTGTCGATGCCGAAAAAGGTATCAGGGATCGACGTTCGGGGGGTACACCTATTGTGTAATTTCTTTGGATTAGCATCCTCAAAACTCCTGATGCTGAACTTATTTGGAAGTTGGTGATCGGAGAAAAACTTTAGCATGGTCTGAATGTTCATCGCAATTTGGTCTTCTCCAATTTTACTAAGTGCATCGGGTATCAACTATATCATTTCCTTCTTCATCAATGTTTACTCTCTTCTCCTTTTGCCAATGCCGGAAAGGATCGGTTGTTGGCGATATCCTTGTGTGGTCGTGAAAGAAAACTTGTTTTGTCGATGCAGGTGAAAATCGACGTTCGATGACTGCGACTTTTTTGAATGATTTTCTTTTATCTCTTAATTCCTTCTGATGCTGAATCTTTGAGAACATCGGGCGAAAGTGTTTTGGTTGTTGATTTCTTATTTAAGTGTTAAGTATTTTTAATTCATGAGTTTTCATAGATTCAAGCAAACTTGGAAAGACTTAATGAGAGTAAAAAATGATAAGCAAAGGCAACATTTTTCACAATTAAGTCGAATTAGATAGTGTAAAGGATCAAGTGGTACCCAAAAAGTAAAATTTGACATAAGATTTTTAGGGTGTGTTGAGTGCTCAACAAATGGTGACTTACTGGGCGAAAGCAGAATCTTTGTTCCTCCTTCGGGCTTGGCTGATGCAAAAGTTAGCCGAGAACTTAATTAGTTTTGAATCAGAGCCTCTTTACCTTTGCATTTGTAATTTCCTGGGTTAATGCGTCTGGGCCTGCCTATGGGGTTTTTTAACCTTTATTCCACCTTCTTTTCCTGTAACCTTGACTCACGCCCTCTTTTGACAAGAGTCTAGTAGATAATTCACAGGCGCTAGGCCTTTTGTTACCTTCATTCATTCGCTACAGTGTTGCTCTGCTACCAACGAGTGTCCATAGCCCCAATGGAATCACCCCGACATCACAGACCTTGCTTCGCTGCCAGCGAGCGTCCATAGCTCTAACGGAGATATCTGCATACCCTCTCATACTGTGCGCTCATTTGATATAATTGACTTTTATTTCGGCATAATGCCCTGAGCAAGCGGGAGAGGAGGACGTTTGTTATTTGCAAAAAATATGAGGTGATTAAGGTGAAACTTACTAGCTCTATCTCTAAGGTTCGTGTAGTCCTTTCCAACTTTCCTTCTTTCCCCTAAAGTCTTATCATACCACTAAGAAGCCACTTCTGCATTTCTCCAAGGTTGTTCATCTGCGCAGGTTAGATAGAGAGCTCTTCGAAACAACTGCAGGTTCCCCAACGCTTCTCGTGTTTGTATGTGAGCGATGAGTTAGGAAGAGAGTTAGCTACGTCGCATGATTTGAGGTCAACCATTTCCTTTCTAAACACAATCTTTAAAAAATCAGGAGTCTAAATAGCAAAAGAGAACAATAAATACATTTCACAATCGACCTAGCTAAAAACAAAATCAAAAAATACGCATGCAAAACATAATATATATATATATATATATATATATATATATATATATATATATTAATGGAAGTATTGTTTTAGGGCTTCACCATTTATTGGGAGGGCGTCAGGTTCCCCCCTTAGATTTTGTAACCGATAAGAGTCTGCCCCAATCTTCTCGGCCACTTGGAAAGGTCCAAGCCATACGTGATGAAACTTAGAGTGTTTTCCTTTAGGCGCGTTTGCTTTGTCCCATTTCAAAACTATGTCTCCCACTTCAAAATTATTCTCTTTAGCCTTATGCTTGTCAAACCATCTTTTAACTATATGCTGGTGGGCCATGAATTTTGATTTAGATTTCTCCCTTTCTTCTTCCAACATGAGCAACGTGTCAATTCTTTGTTGTAAGGTTGATGAGGGATGCCCCCTGGACTCCTGAGCAAGTTGAAGAGATGGGAGATATAACCCGTTCGGGAGAATGGCTTCATGTCTGTATACTAGAAAGTATGGGGAATTCCCTATATCTTCCTTGGGTGTAACTCTATCTACCCATAAAGCGTTATGGAGTAGATTATGCCAATTCTTCTGGTTTTTTGCAACCGTTTTCTTCAAAATCCTCACTAGGTTCTTATTAGTTTATTCTGCCACTTTGTTTCCCTGTGGATAATAGTTTGCAGAGTATCTAATTGTTGTCACAGGGGCAGACATAGGGTTCAATGCTTCAGCAGCGCACCAGCAAACCCCAACTACTGGCCCTTTCAACAACACCTGTAGAGCAGAAGCAGTTGTTACATCTCAATATTGCTCACTTCGATAAGTGTCGTAAGTGTCGCATGTTCCTCTCAATTGTCGCATGTCATTCACAAGTGTCGCAAACGTCAAACAAAGCACACTTCCATGATGACGACACCAAGGAGACATCTAGAATAACTCAGACACTTGATTTGGAGGAGCGAGAATGATTAACTGAAGTAAAGGAACTCTTACCACCTGAAAGGAGCTCTTAAACAAGGGTTTTGAAGGTGAGCGCTCCTCTGCATCAGCCTTAGGAGAGTTGGCGCTCCCCTATACGGTCTTAGAGAGCATTATAACACCCAATTGCCCCTCTGAAGGAGATTTATCCATCCTTGGAGCGCTGGCGCTCCCTCGAGCTTCCTAGGGAGCGCTATAGCACCCCGATCCCCCTTTTGAGGGAGCACTGTCTAATCTGGGCAGTGGTTGGCCCGTTGAGAAGAATAAGGGAAGGATATTTCAAGTTTGGAAGGAAATTACATTCAAATTCTTGTTTCAATCAGAAGATCCTTGATCTGAGGAAGGAATTCCTCAACCTACCCTAAAGATGCCTAAAGAGGTTAAGCCTCTCTTAACCTATATAAGCAGGCTCTGTGATGGTGAAAAGGGGGAAGAATTGCTAGCATGAAACCTATGATCTCATAGGAAACATACAGTCAGATAAAGGAGAGTGATCAGTGAAGTTGTTATCATCCAGGTTGTGGATCTTTCGAGTAAGGGTTAGACGAAGGGGACTTGACGAAGTTGTCGCATTCGCATCTACGATTGTAAGTATTGTTGTCGTTACTCTCATTAATATGACACGCTTGGCCTTTTTCTTTCTAGTTTTTGTCTGATCTTACATGAACTTATCGTTGATAGATAGATCTATTTTCAAGCTAATATCAATAGAGTAGGAAGTGGTCGTACTTTGTTTGTCTACAGGACTCATCGAGGAGCGAAAGATTGGAGCTCGACTCGGAGCGTGCAGGGACAAACGTCGATAAAGAGGTACTTCTATTCTCCTTCCTTCTCATGCATTAGTTTGTATAGATTTGAAAGGAAGTCAGTGTCCACATTAAGCACTTTCTGTCTTAGAGTTTAGGGTCTATCTCTTTGAGGCAATCTACCTGTCCGCAGGGAGATTTTCCTACAACAGAAACTGGCGACTCCACTGGGGAGTTCTCAAATCGAAACTGTTTGTTTTGATTTCTCCTCATAGACCTTGTCTTACCCCTTGATTGCTTTCAGACCTGGTTCACTCCTTTTTGATTGATTTCATGAGCTGATTGACTCCCTACCCCATCACACTCAGCTTGATTGTCGAGACTGGACTACAATTTTTGGATTTTTTGACACTTTTAGGAGCTTTTTGAACATGGCGCCCCTGTCCCTGTGTTAACAGAGCGCCAGTGCTCCCTGGGTGCCTTACACAGAGCACTATAACACTCCTTGCCCTTTACAACATAGCGCCGACCCTCTTTTGGCCAAAAAACTTTCCATAATTGCTCTTTTCAGAGTTTTACCTCTGAGTTTCACTTGCTGAGTCTCCCTGTGAGTCAATGCTTCTCCTTTTTAGCTTTGACATCTTCCTTTTTTGAAGAACAAACACCTTACTGTTTAGATCTTGTAGCCTTCTTCACTGTTGTTTTTGAGTTTTTCTGTTGTTTGGAGTTTGAAACCCATGCATTGTCTTTCTCTCCTTTTTGACTGAGCGAAAAAATCGGGTGAAGATCATCAGAGGCCTACGGATCTTTTCATTTGGTTTTAGTTAAGATCATTGTTCTTCGACATTTCTTTTGGTGTGAAGTTCTTGATTTTTCTTTGATTGTTTCTTTTCTTTCGCTTCTTATTTTGATCACAACGAGAGGGTGTATTGTTTGTACGATTCTTGCTTGTGCTGGTCTGATTTTCATTGATCCAAAAAGATAATTAGCAAGACGAGCATTGTTTTGAATTAATCATTATTCATATACAAACAATAAAGAGACATCTTCATGATTGATTTTGCATATTAGAAGGTATTTCAAAAGTTTTAGCATCACATCAGATTTGATTGAAGAAAATTTGTTTGAGGACATTCCTTGTTAGTACTCGTTAGTGAAAAGAACTCTCTCTCTCCCTTAGATAGATGTTCATCGAAGAGAAATGAATTCTTATCATCTTTGATGCATTTTTGGGACTGAGTCATAATTCCATCTGTTTCACTTCCATGCACCCCTTTTGAGTAAAGAACAGCTATAAAATAAATGCTAATTAAAAATTGTTCAGAACATTTTCTTTTCTAGGATCCTCCACCAACAATAGACTAGGCTTAGTACTTTGGATTAGGTTGTGAGAATAACTCTCCAAAGTTTCCAAAACAAACATTAGCATCCTGAGTTAGGGAGAGTCAAATCCAATTTTTGTATAAGTCTGCCTGGGATCCCCCTCTCACACAGGGGTTACTGATCCGTTAGGATTTTTTAATGACTTATGGTTGAGTTTTAATTTGCATGCGTTAATTAACCATTTGAGAAACTTAGTGAACGAATGAGGAAAGTAGAGGAATTATGACAGCCATATATACATATGTCTAGATCTGAAATGGAATAAAAGACAGCAAACCATAATACGCAGATTGATAACGGAGTTCGGCACAACTTTGCCTATGTCTCTGGGCCTTTTTCTCTGTGGGGGAGGCTTCTTTATTTCTGCTAAAAAGCTCAAAAGTACATCGTTGCAATGCCAAATGGCTACAAGACTGATCTGGTCATGTTCGTCCAGATCTCTAGAACCATGCAAAGAAAACGGCACGCAAAACGGACGTCCGGAGCTCCCAGAAATGATCCGACAGCATCTCCTCCTCAAAAGCTTCTCTGCCTCAAAATGGCTTTGGCTTGGCTTCTCCTCAGCATTATTCTGCTCTGAATTCCCTCAAAGTTGTCCCCATGACCTCAAACAGGCCTTGGTTATATAGTTGGGAAGGTATTTTCTCATCTCCAACTTCCTCCAAGAAGTTAGGCTCCAAAACTACCCAATAACTCCCAAAAATGGATTAATTACATTAAAAATGGCTTAACAATAATTAAAAACCAACATTTGGTTATAAAAAACCACTTTGTAACTATAATATTGAACTAATTTGGGCATAAGCCCCCCGAACCCGGGCGCGCGCACCATCTGCATGGTCATATGCTTTTAATAAGGGCAAGTGCTAGGCCAAAGGGCTAAGCACTGGCCCCAAACTGTGTGGACACCCGGTCATATGGCATATAATAAAACCCACGGGCTAAGTTTCAATTCCCGCGCACACAAAAAGGGTCGGGCTATATGTTATACAACACGGTCATATATATACAATGCAACGACCACGGGCCACATTTTTACAACCTCGCGCGCCATTGAATGGTCGTATGTGTAACACCATGAAACCTCAAGGCGGGGCTAAGCCCCGGCCCGACCCCCCGCTATACACCATATAACATAAACTTATATACATTTTCGCCCGTTTACATAACAAGCTCCAATGCATGGCATAGTGGTCGCGGGAACGTTGTTAAGACTTTGTCGGTGGAGGAGGTCACCGGTTTGAATCCGGTCCAAACCATAACTTTTACACCAAAAACCGACAGCCAATTATGGGGTGCCACGTGGCAGCCCACGACTGGGCCACATGGCACCTCAAAAACCAATCAATACATGCCACATGTCAATCGCCTATTGGTCCACATGCCAGAGCCGAACTGCCACATCAATTCACCGCGTCAGCTTCCGTACTGTCCAGTCACCTTGCCACGTCACTCACCGTACTGTCCAGTCATCTTGCCACATCAGCCTGCTGACATCACCCATGCCACATGTCACCCTTTCAGTGGTGACACGTGTCACCTTGGGATTGGCCCAACTGTACGCCAAAAAGTCCAAATCTGCCTACCACGTGTCACTCCCTGGAGTCGCCACATGTCACCTGTACGGACCTGCCATGTGTCGCCTGTACGGACATGCTACGTCAGCGTACGGACATGCCACGTCAGCATCCGTACGGACTATACGAACTGCACAGTCAGCAATTTTTTGCCTATTTGACTTTTCAGACAGAATGCAATATCTTCTCCATACGAATTCCGTTTGACAAAGTAAATATAACATCGGAATCAGGAAGACGAGACGGACGCAATGGCATAGGTTTCGTCGGATTCTGAGCACTTTCATTTTTGAGCATTTTTCAAATCCTGTCAGGCTTCTGGATCCGATTTCGGATTATTTACGCACGAGATCGCATTCAGGAGAGATACGGGGATTAACCCTCCGTGGTCTGACTGATTGTAGTGGTCATATTGTATTATGGGGATCGCTTAAAGGTAAATCCACAATTACTGCGTGGAAGCCTTTTTAGTTGATTTCAGGCTAGATACCCTACCCGTACGTTCGGATCGGACTGTCGACTGTACCCTCCAAGGGGCTGACTGCGAATTGGTAACCTTACTGGCCATAATATTTAGGGTCTTACACAAGGTGACAGTGAAGGGAAGTCTCACTGTGCCTGGAGCAGACATTGGTCAAACTCACTCGGGCTCCTTGGAGGGTAAATCCACAATTACTGCGTGGAAGCTTGCACCAAGGCGTAAGTCCGTTAAGCAGGTCGCCATTGTAACTATTCCACGATATCCCCGCCCCTTCTTGACTTGATCGTGCGATGTTGGATTTCATCACCAACTAGTACGGTCATCGAGAGAAGGCCCTGTTTGCTTGGTTGTGATTCTTAGATTCTATTAGCATATGCTGTTTATTTTCGGTAGTTGGTCGTAGATCTTTTTTGTCGACTCTTTTTCGCCAACATCGACCCTCCACGCCGTTCGTGGAGGCTACAGGGACTTCCTCCAGAAAATATGGAAGGGAACACCCCTTTACCCCCTCATTCTACGGAGGAATCTCCTCAACAGAGCGAGGTTCAGGATACTACAACTTCCTAAGAAGAAGTTCCCACTCCTCTAGAGAATTTTCGAATTGTTTCAGAGTCTCTGGAAGCTTTCCGCATTCTGTAGGGATATGAACGACGTGTCCTCCAATTGAATTCAGTTGGTGAATTTTTCGTCGTCAATCCTTCTGACATTCCGGCTGGGTCTCGTTCAAACCCTTTAGTCGATGACCCCTTTTGAACCGCAGACATTGTTCGAAGTCCGCCATGCATGGTGAGGGATCTTTATGGAACAGGGATGGGTGCTGACGCACCTATCACCTATACCGTACCCCTAAACCATTTTACCGGTACCACCATTTTTACGGCCACACCATCCATTGGTCTGAACACTTTGTGCGTTGGCCCAAGGTCTACTTCTTCTCTCCAGACAGCCTATTCTACAATGGTCCCTCACATTCCGACCATTCCCGTCGGTAATGCGGTGGTTAGCCAAGCTGCTAATGGCACACCAGTAACACCAAGACCTACATCATCACTCCCTTTTGAGTACAGAGCACTGAATCTTTCCACTGCCACTACTACCCAAGTTATACCGGGAAGTTCCATACCTATCCAACAACCCGAAGGGACCGGTCTTGGCAGTCTTAATCCATTCAGCGGTATCGGTCAGTCATTTACGTCTGGTTTTCAAATTCCGGGAACTCTACCTCAAGCCGGGGGGCATCCTCCCACCGGAGGACAAATTCCATTTGGGGGGCACCCTCATGCTGGGGGGCACCCTCAATCCGGAGCCTACCATCAACCATATGGACAAAATGTGTCTTCCACACCTAATCCATGGAATAACCCTTTTCCAGTAAACCCACAGTTCTCAGCGGGACACAATTCTCAAGCTCCACAACAACCCCCTTATGGACAAACGCCAAATCCAGCTTATAATCCTCAAAACCCATCTGGTAATCCTCCGCTCACACATGTTTCTCAAAATACCTCAAATCCTGTGTACCCTGGTCAACACCAACCTCATACAAGAGGGTCAACTAGTTACAATTACACGCATAACCCAGTGTATGGCCCTACTGGTGTCCCCATGCCACACCAGCAATACCCACAGGTTAACCGACAACTACCTTTTCTAGCGACCTTGGACCTTCCAGACTTGTCCCGGTTGACGAATGATCCTATTTATCATTCTCCGGTTTGGCCAGCTATTCCAACTAAACTTCCTTCTGATATTCCAAAATTCGACGGAAAGTCTGGAGAAGACCCAAACAACCACATGATGACTTTCCATTTGTGGTGTTCATCCAATTCCCTCATGGACGATTCTATACGTTTGCGTCTTTTCCAACGAACGCTTACGGGTTCCGCAGCAAAATGGTATATTGAACTACCACGTGCCTCTTTTCACGATTTCAACTCCCTCGCCATGTCCTTCCTCACACACTTCCAACTACCCATTCGATACGAGACGGGTACTGAACTATTGAACTCCCTTCGTCAGACAACTTCTGTACACATATCCGATCATATTCATGAATGGAGACGACGACGAAGGCTAATCAAAGCGGTCATTCCTGACCAATTATTAGCGGAATGGTTCACTAAATCATTGTTACCCCAGATCGCTCGTGATGTTGCCATGGGTGGTGTAGTCATCGAGGAAGAAGCTATTGCYCGAGCTCAGTAMTTAGACTTGGTCTATTCACAGTCTGGTACTCTGTACGAGTTGATACCGAACGCTACCCGTGCAACTAATAATCCAACCAAACCATCGTCTGCCTCGCACGCGGATGGAGTTATTGGCTCCGTCAAAACCCAATCTACTTCCCAGTCGACTGGAACAACTCAGCGGCCCGCTTCGACGCCTGCTCCCAGCCCGACTGCACCCTCTTCTAACCCCCCTCAAACTCAGGTCTCTGAGGTGAATGCGGTCCAATCGACCCCTTCACAACAACTTGGGGGCAAGAAGAAAGCGAGAAATAAACCAAAGAAAAACAATAACAACGAACAACCAAAAAATCAACCACAAACCCCTGMTGCTGGAAAACAACCACAACGAAAACTAAAATTCCCATGTCTCATTTGTGGTGACGATCACTACACCCGAGACTGTCCACATCGCCATGAGGTGGCCAAGCTTTTTAAGGGAAATTCACAACCCGCTGTGCTTACTCAACCTTTTCCACAAAAACAATCTTTGGTTGCTCAAACCCCCACCATAGGGGTCAGTTCCAACAAATCCCATGATGAGGCCTTGGCAAGTGCCCACATTTACATGTTTAACGGGGTTAATCTGACCACTCGCTCTGCAACATATGACACGCCAGTTAAACCTGATAAGCCGAAGACTACTAATGGTTCCGTATCGGACCCGTTACCATCTTCCGTTAGTCCTCCATCTGCCAGCCCTCCATCCAGGCTGCTTAAGATTGAGAAACCTTCGTTTGAATCCATTTTACGCCCTCCTAAGAGCACTATCCGGAAATCTACCTTCAATCCTAGTTCACGGGCTGCCCAAAACTACAACATTGTAGAAGATTTGGCCCAAGCACCGTGTGCTATGTCCGCCTTGGAAGTTCTACAACACTGTCCCAACCAACGTAGAACACTCTTAGATGCTATCGGCGCTTTCGACCTTGAGTCATCTAACAACCTCACGTTTAACCTAGATGATCATCAACCATGACTCTCCCACCAGCTAGCTTTTCAAATCAATGTTGTTGTTCACAATCAACAAATCCACCAAACTATCTTGGATGAGGGAGCCTCTACTTGTGTCATGTCTTTAGCTTGTTGGAAAGGCTTAAAATCACCTTCCCTTAACAAATCCCCTACGATGTTACGCGCTTTCGATGGATGAGGTTTTCATCCTCACGGATTGTTACAATCCTTAGCCGTTCAGTTGGGCGGCAAAACTGTTACCGCTGATGTTGAGGTGGTCGATGCCCCTCTCGATTACAACCTATTGCTTGGAAGAAGTTGGTTCTACCCTATGACTGTTGTCGCCTCGTCAGTGTTTCGATGTGTACAATTCCCCCATCAAGGCAAAATTGTCATTGTCGATCAACTCAATTTCTGTACACCTGACGCTCGCGTCCCTGTCACCAACAACATTCCTTTTTTGGGAGACCACCCAGTTACGTATGAAAGTGTTGGTGTTGGCTTGTTGAAAGATTCTAGCCTTATGGGTACTTTCCCTACACCACTTCCACCTATCGCGCATCATATTGTCGCCGTCAATATGATCTCGACTATGCCTTATCAATCCTTGGAATCATCTGAACCTTGGATTGTACCTAGTCCTCTGGAATTCGATGTGCTCGGTGACACTATGCCACTTAGCCCAGCCGAGGCCGCATACGTAGCTATTCAATCTGCTTCTCCCTCTCCAAACAACCCACATTTGTTGGCACCTGATGCTTACTCGGTGCCCTCATGGTTGGATTCCCTATCGTCTGTCGTCGATTACATTTCCCAAATTTTCCCTTCTGACGAATCTATTATGGAAATGCTTAGCATTGACGATCTACCTTGGGATGATAACCATCATCGATCCTCTTTTCTTCCGCCTTAGGAAGAAATTCACCAAGACATACACTCTGTCTTCCCTCCCGATGTTACCGATGCTCCGCAATCTCCCATCCTCACACAAGATACTCTCTCTGAGGGGAATATGGGTAACATCTCTACTACGATTGTTATCGACATTTCGATCAAAGAAGGTGTCGTGGAAAACATTAACCTTGGTGCTAATTGCACACCCGAAGAAGTGGTCTCTTACACCGCCTTGTTTAAAGAATTATGCGATATCTTCTCATGGAGCTACAAGGAAGTGCTAGGGATCGACCCTTCAATCGTCATGCACAAAATCAAGACTTACCCTGGCACGAAACCTGTTCGACAAAAGCTTCGCCCGGTTCATCCCAAGAAAATCGCAGCTATAAAGGTTGAAGTTGAGAAACTTCTAAAATCTGGCTTTATCTATCTTGTCCCTTTGACAGAATGGGTCTCCAACCTTGTTCCGGTTGCCAAAAAACAAGGGACCATCCGTGTTTGTGTTGACTATCGGGATCTCAAGAAAGCTTGTCCAAAGGACAACTACCCTATGCCCTTCATCGACCAAATCATCGATAATTGCGCTGGGAGCGTAATCTTCTCTTTCATGGATGGCTTCTCTGGGTATAACCAGATTGAAATCTTACCTGTTGGTCAACATAAGACAGCCTTTATCTACCCATGGGGAACTTTCGCCTATCAAAAGCTACCTTTTGGCCTCAAAAAAGATGGTGCTACTTTCCAGCGGGCCATGTCGTACGATTTCCACGATATCAAGCATATCACAGAGCCTTACCTCGACGACTTACCTGCCCACTCATCCAACTGATCCGATCACGTTGATCATTTACGGGCTATTTTTCTTCGATGTCGGTTCTACCGTATTCGCTTGAACCCACATAAGTGCATTTTTGCTGTCGAATCCGGTCGACTCCTCGGTTTCATAGTCTCCAAAGATGGGATCAGGGTGGATCCCTTAAAGATTAAGGCCATTCTAGCCTTACCCCCACCTACCAATTTAACCCAACTCCAAAGTTTGCAAGGCAAAGCAAACTTCCTTTGCCATTTCATTTGCAACTACGCTGAGATCACTAAAGGATTCATGCGATTACTGCAGAAAAACACCCCTTTCATCTGGGATGACACTGCCCAACGGTCATTTGATGCTCTCAAACACGCCTTGACCCACGCACCTTTATTGCACCCTCCAGAGTATACAAAGGACTACATCCTTTACTTGACTACCTCCAATTCCACTATTGCAATGGTGTTAGTTCAGGAGGACTCCAATGGTGAAGAACATGTGATTTATTACCTGAGCAAGAGTCTATCTAGACCCGAACTCCGATATTCACATGTAGAGAAACTGGCTCTGGTAGCCGTCATCGTTGTCCAGAGATTCCGCCATTACATCTTATTACGCACCACCACGATGATTGTGGACTCCAACCCCATGTACCACGTCTTGACACGTCAAGTACTTGGGGGCAAATATTCTAAATGGATCGTCATCCTTCAGGAATTCGATCTTGAATTTACGAAGTCCAAAGCCAAAAAGTCCCTGGTGTTTGCAGAGCTCATATGTGCTCTCCCTAGTGCCAATGAAGACATCGAACCTAGATATTCTCTCCCCGATGAATCTCTTTTCCTCATCAACACCTCTGATCCTTGGTACAGAGACTTCCTCCTTTACCTTCAAACCCAACGTTTTCAGCCTAACATTTCTCGCGAAGAGCGTCGACGTATTCACCACCATTCTCGTCGTTCTCTTATCATTGGCGACACCTTGTATCGTCGTGGTATTGACATTATCCTTCGACGATGTCTGGTTCACGAAGAGGTTGAACTCGTTCTGAACGATTGTCACCTTGGCGCCTATGGCGGTCACCTTTCCGGGATGGCCACAGCCCAAAAAATCCTACGTGTCGGCTACTTTTGGCCCTCAATTTTCAAAGATTGTATCGAGGCAGTCAAAAACTGGCCACCCTGCCAAGTCTTTAACAAGAAGGCACGCACCCACCCTACTACGTTGCACCCCATTATCGCCATCGGCCCCTTCGCCAAGTGGGGTATCGATTTCATGCAGTGTAAGCCTACCTCAGCCGGGGGGCACGGTTATATAATCATCGTCGTCGACTACTTTACCAAATGGGCTGAGGCTATGCCTACCTTCCTGAACGATGGTCGTACCGCAACTCTGTTTCTTTTCAACCATATCATAACTCATTTTGGTGTACCATGAGTCATTGTCACTAATCACAGTGCACATTTCAAGAACCAGATGATGAGAAAACCGCATGTCAAATTGGGTTTTCACCATGAAAACTCATCCCCTTACTACCCTCGGGCCAACGAACAAGTTGAGGCCATCAACAAAGTCCTAAAAACCATGATTCAACGCATGGTAGGGGTAAACAAGACATCGTGGCATCTACAACTTTTCTTTGCTCTCTGGTCTTATCGCACTTCTGTGAAAACCTCAACTGGATTTACTCCTTTCCAGTTGTTGTATGGCATCGAAGTCGTTCTACCAATCGAGTGTGAGATTCCATCACTCAAACTTAAAGTAGAACTCCTACCCCATACTTCTGTCAAAGAATAACGTTTCTTGTATCTATCCAAGCTGGACGAAACACGTCGTGATGCTGCTCTTGCTAATGAGGCACATCATAAACGAATTAAGAGTCAGTACGACAAATCCGTCCATCCTCGGACTTTTGCAGAAGGAGACTTAGTCCCCGTTTATGACCAAGCTCATGACAAATTGGGGACAAGTAAGTTAGAACCTCTGTGGCACGGTCCCTACATCATGAAGCATGTTCTACACAGAGGCACCTGCGAGTTAGTAGATCATGATGGAATTTCCCTAGGAGAGCCTCGGAACGGGCTTTACCTTAAAGAGTACTATGCTTAGATTACCCAGCATGTGTACTTTGTACATTATTGTATTTTAGTTTGGTGTGTCTATTTCTTTCGCGTGCTCGAGTCTTTACCTTTGCCACTCATGATTGTGCTTGTGTTTTCATGCACAGATGACGTCTTCCTTTCCTATCTTTTTCAGGTTTGCGGATGGCGTTAGTCGACATACCTGGAACATTGCTTCGGCAGCATGGGTCATTTACCAATTTCACGAGGTGGTGAGTTCAGGAGGTATTTTCTTAGGACCAACGACCAATAATATGGCAGAATATCACACTATCATCGGACTGTTGACCCAAGCCTCCTCCCTAGGTATCTCTCGTATCATTGTTTACTTAGACTCCCAACTCGTGGTCTATCAGCTTAACCATATCTACGCTATCCGTAATCCTATCCTGCTACGTCTCCACCTGCAAGTTCGTCGTCTTGAACGAATGTTTGATTATATTGAACATAGACACATTCCAAGAGAACTCAACAATGTTTCATATTCGTTAGCTAATTATATCATGGATCGGTATCTCGCCCACATATAAGATTTAAGGAAAGCAAAATTGTACATCACATGTAAATAAAAACACATCACATACATCATCATGTACAAATCATTTGGCACTGTAAAACTCGGAACTGTATATATATATATATATATATATATATATATATATATATGGCGTGACTGAAATGTTTTGATTACATCAAAATATATAGAAGAGCAAAATGTTGGGTCTTTATACCCATACAACATCGCCTGACAAGGCATACAAAAAACTATCACCAGATAGAATCTAATCTCCCTACACTACATTGTGCTGTGAGTAACATATCACTACGCGCACTACGCGTCTTAATAGATAATTAACATTCTTTGGCACTCCCACAGTGTGCCTCTGCAGATGTAAAGGAACTTCTCCCCTCCGTAGACCAGGAATGCCCATCGTGAGGCCTTAGAGGTTTCTTTCAACCTCCTGGAGACCTATCACGGGTACTCCCGGATCTGCTACAACCGGAGCACCCCCACGAGGTCCTGGTATCGATATATCGGTCGGGCGCACTGCTCCCTTGTTTGCATGTTGAAAACAATACATCTTTCAAAAACTCTTCTATATACCCAAAAAAATACATATACATCAAAAACTTAAAAAACAAAAACTAGACAAGGTGTTGCTCAGTCTCTTACCTGACACATCCCAGTCTTCCCCCGCGGGTAGAATCAAATCCATGCTCCCGCGGAAATCTACCTCAGCATACGGGAAGTCTTCTATCCAGAGATACTGTCGTCTCAACCAAGCAAATAAATCGCCAATGAAACAGAACTCTGACTCCGCTACTAGCCTCAGAGACAGACTAGTCCACCTCTCCATCCTTGGTTCGTCCACTGGTCGCACTTCCAGTGCTATCTGGGGCTGCATCTGGGGGATGCGTTCTAGGAAAAATGAGACTAGAAAAGAGCCGTAACCGAACTGCTTCTATCCCATCCTGCACCGCGAAACCTGTTCCTTCACATTTCGAAGGAACCCTACACTCCAGCTGAACAGTGGTGGTTCCAAGCACTGTACACCATAAGCCCCCTGCGATATTGATGCCAGATGCGAACTAGTACTGCCCGTCACGCTCGTGATGGCGAACAAAATGGACCGGAGGGGTAGCTCTCGGATATCCTTGATAGGGATTCTACCCCCTACCAGTCTTGCTCCTGGAACGCAGTGACGTGCCAGATACACGCCCACTTGTTCAGGTAGCGCCCCCTGCCCGAAAAAAGATATGGAAACCCCTCTTTTCGAGAGGCCAGTCAAGAAATACACGTCTTCTAACTCGATGGTTAGAAGTTGTGTGCCAATCCGGAATCCTTGCTCCGCAACATCCCATAAGCCGATCATGTGCTCAAGCAAAAAAATCTCCTTCTTCATTTTTTGCAATTTGAATAATTTTAGTAAGCCACAAGCTCGCAATGCGGCCCGTGTGCGAGGACTCCACAAGGCAGCCAAGTCATCAATCTCATGCTCTCGTTCTTTCCACTCGATCATGGTCGCCGAAATCACCTACAAAACAAAAAGAATAAAGAATTTCATTATTTCAACGTTTTGGCAATTTCGGTAATTTTCAAAAGCAATCTAAAAAACATGAAATCTAATGCCCACATTATTTAAGAGACCACACCCTCTTTTACAATCGTCACGCCCTCTCTTAGCCATTCAACGTCCATCACACAACAATAAAAATGTTTTAAAATGAAAACGATTTCTTTATGGTTGCGTGGGCATATGTGAGAATTTTTCATGGGTTCTTTGACAAAAACGACCCATCAACTTAGATATTAAGGCGTTGGCATCATGGCTATCCCTTTCTAAAACGTTTTTGCAAAAAGAACGCCCTTTTCCCATCACTTGTAAAAGGGGCCGATTTGATCTTTTTGGGGCAGCTTAGGGATTCATTTTTTAAATTAAATGTTGCTATAAAAATGAATATTAAACCATGTAATTGAAAGAAGGAGAGATGAAGACCTACCTGGTCCAAACGGCAAGAGAAACGGTCAACCGTAGCTCCGGTATCAAGCGAAACAAGATCCACCTCCAAAATGAGAATCTCCACTACTCCAAAATCCTTGTGCAAAATGAAATGGTAAATGGAATTTTCATTGTATTGCTATTTATAAATTTCCATTTTTATTAAGGTATAGTCATTTATGGGTTTCTCTAACAATATAATGGCTTCACTAAATCCCTGGTCTGTAGTTTTGACATCGCAGGTTTCCTGGCAGTTCTGATGGGTTATTTACCTTGTCGCACTCATGAGCATAGTCTTGGTTCGTTCTCAAGCTCGAAAACATGAGAACGCATCGGGTAAACTTTTATCTCTTTTTCGGACCCGCATGAACACACGAAAAAGGAACCCCCCTGGAGTCATCTTTAAACCCTTTTCAGACTCTCTAAATATGAAAATATTGTCGAGTGACCTTGCTTCCTTTCACACTCGTTAAAAGGTTCGAAAGGGCGTATTTCGAGCGATAGTTTATCTCTTTTTCGGTCTCGTTAGACTAATGTACGAAAAAGGAACTGAGAGAGTTCTCTTTTAAGTGTTTTTCCAAACTCTTTAATCCTGAAAAACCTTCGAGTTTTCTGTCTTTGGACTCGCTAAAGCACAAATCGACAGGCCCATACGAGATCGAACCCTTACTTCTTCCAGTTCGTTTAACAAAGGAAGAGGAACTTACCGAAGGTGAGTTATATCGAGCATGTGTTATCCTCCTCGAGCTCATTAAATCAAAAAGAGGTACTCGTCTATCTGGATGGGGGAAAATTGAAAGAAGCAAGCCAAGCAGTCTCTTGAGAACATTATCAAGCAATTCTTAGAGTTGCCCTTGAACACAACACTTTGTCATATGCACGCATTATAACCCGCTGAACCTCTGCACTGAGCCAATCCTTTGAGTTTCTTTCACTCCTTTGGGTCACCCGACGTAAGTCACAACATCCACTGCATCATCAAGTTTTGGTTCATGTCATGTTTCTGCTGTTGTGCCTCAGTGTTCAAGGGAAGTATCTGCCTCTAGAGTCAACCATCCCAAATATCTTGCCTCAAAACCCGTGTTAGTCCACATCCTTTTGATCCACCAATTACATCTCTATGTCTGTTTCGTGTTGTTGATGGGGGATACATAAAGACCCTCCTTTGACGAGCTTATTCTTGTCGACCTCAGCACATTATTCGGGAATTAGGCTTAGAAACCAGTTAGTACTTTGGGACCTGCATGCCTCAATGGCAGGCCTCCTCACATTCGACAGTAGGTTTACATCATTGACCTCTGATCGGATGATTCCACGGATGTTCGACTCCAACTCATCCATTCACATTCGTTGGAATGTACTAGGGTACCTTGGGAATCATTGACA
>ML779732.1:286648-306923 GCA_009831015.1 Picea engelmannii
TCTATTCACATGGTTAGAATCGTACCACATTGGGATTGGTAAAAAGACCCTGGGTTGAGTGATCACTTTGATATATACTTTGCCCAGGTTGCGAAGGAGTTTCTCTTGGATGAATGATGCATACATTGTTACATAGATCCACTTTGTATTGGTCGTGGCTATGTCTTGTCACCTCGTAGATCCACTCTGTATTCTTCGGGGCTACGATCAGTCCAGGTCATCAGAGTATAGATCCACATTGTATCCTCGATGGATATACCTTTTTATCGATACAATTATGGATCCGCAGTGTATTTTATGGCGGTCGTATCTTGCAAGTCTTGATCACCCAAGCATAGGTATGCCTGCCTTGGGTTTTGAAATATGTCATGATATTTGTTAGATGTTTGTGTGCAGCTTATGTCAGGTTCTCTGAGTCTATACCCTTGCTTGAAAGTCTACAAAGCATTTCAATTATCAGTTCGAATCTTCTAACTTCATACTTGGGGGGGCAATCTGTTACATCTCAATATTGCTCACTTCGATAAGTGTCATAAGTGTCGCATGTTCCTCTCAACTGTCGCAAGTGTCGCATGTCATTCACAAGTGTCACAAACGTCAAACAAAGCACACTGCCATGATGACGACACCAAGGAGACATCTAGAATAACTCAGACATTTGATTTGGAGGAGGGAGAATGATTAACTGAAGTAAAGGAACTCTTACCACCTAAAAGGAGCTCTTAAACAAGGGTTTTGAAGGTGAGTGCTCCTCTTCATCAGCCTTAGGAGCACTGGCGCTCCCCTATAAGGTATTAGGGAGCGTTATAACGCCCAATTGCACCTCCGAAGGAGCGTTATCCATCCTTGGAGTGCTGGCGCTCCCCTCAAGCTTCCTAGGGAGTGCTATAGCGCCCTGATCCCCCTTTTGAGGGAGCGTTGTCTAATCTGGGTAGTGGTTGGCCCATTGAGGAGAATAAGGGAAGGATCTTTCAAGTTTGGAAGGCAATTGCATTCAAATTCTTGGTTCAATTAGAAGATCCTTGATTTGAGGAGGGAATTCCTCAACCTACCCTAAAGATACATCAAGAGGTTAATCCTCTCTTAACCTATATAAGCAGGCTCTATGATGGTGAAAAGGGGGAAGAATTGCTAGCATGAAACCTATGATCTCATAAGAAACATACAGTCAAATAAAGAAGAGTGATCAGTGAAGTTGTTATCATCCAAGTCGTGGATCTTTCGAGTAAGGGTTAGACAAAGGGGACTTGACGAAGCTGTCGCATTCACATCTACGATTGTAAGTACTGCTGTCATTATTCTCGTTAATATGACATGCTTGGCCTTTTTCTTTCTAGTTTGTGTCTGATCTTACATGAACTTATCGTTGATAGATAGATCTGTTTTCAAGCTAATATCAATAGAGTAGGAAGTGGTCGTACTTTGTTTGTCTACAGGACTCATCGAGGAGCGAAAGATTGGAGCTCGACTCAGAGCGTGCAGGGACAAACGTCAATAAAGAGGTACTTCTGTTCTCCTTCCTTCTCATGCATTAGTTTGTATAGATTTGAAAGGAAGTCAGTGTCCACGTTAAGCACTTTCTGTCTTAGAGTTTAGGGTCTATCTCTTTGAGGCAATCTACCTGTCCGCAGGGAGATTTTCCTACAACAACAGTCTCACCCGAAGTAGCAATAGGGAGTTGCAGGACACAGGTGTCTACAACCAGAGGAAATGCAAGTGAATCCAAAAGAACAACACATAGGGATCTATTTATTCTCTACCAAGATTGAACCTACTTCACAAGTTATATCTCAGATCTATCACAACAATGCATCAACAATATAACAGAGGGAAAATAACACAACATCAATCACACATAACAACAAGATATATGTGGTTCTCCCTAGGGCTACATCCATAGAATTGTGTTTCTTGTTATATTATGTGAAAACATATAGTTCTATATGTGCACTTAGCTTGTAGATTTCTCTCTCCTTCTCTCCTTTCCCTGCACACCCAGCTGGAGGGTTGATCTTCACACCCAGCTAAAGATTTCACAATCCAAGAACATGCTTACACACAATCAACAATAATCCCTCTCTTGACCCACAATGACGAACAACAATCTAAAATGAACAACGAACGACGAACCCCTTTTCTCTCATATAGGTCCCTATTTATACATTCTGTGACAACGTCTAGGTGTCAAAACCCTAGATCCAAAAACCCTAGGTGCCTAAAACCCTAGGTCCACTTGACCTATAATTTTAGGGCTTTGCTAGCCTGTCTTTCCTTCTTCTCCGCAAGGTGCTCCAAAGCATCTGTTGGTGGCTTTTTCCATTTTCCGAGTTGTCCACGATCCATCTTCCTTGTTGATCTGTCTTCCTCGATCTTCTCTTACAATGGCTCGTTTTCCCTTACTTCTCTCCATCTTTTATGCTTCTTTGATCACTTTGACCCATTCTCAGTCAATGTGCTTTCCGCGCAATTCATACTTCATCTTTTCTCTTCCTTTTTCTTCGATTTCCTCCTTAATCCATAACCAGGGCCCAACACTAATTATGATTCCTTTGTCTAGGGCAAACTTTGTTAATAAGGTGGATGAAAAATAAACTGCATTATCAAAAACAAGAACAGAAGGGACACTGAACCTTGTGATTAGTTGTTGTTCTATAAATTGGATTACCACCTTCTCGTTTACAAGAAGACAAAAAACCACATTGTAAACTCAAAACCCATGAATTGCATTCTACAATAGCCAATTTCTCCAACAATTTATCTTTCAAATGATTTCTTATGAACGAAAGACGGAGAGAGAAAGACTTTTACACTTATTACCAGCTAACCAGAGCCAAAACTAATTCATTTAATAACAAATTCACTTGTAAAATATGCTCAAAAGTTGGTGAGTACTTACCTTGTCACAGTGGTCAATCTATACCAATTCTATGCGCCAAGACGGTTGTAGCAACGATCAGGAGGGTCGGTTTCTCAAGCGAAAGTGCAACTGCCCCGACACAGTTGAAAACCAAAATGAAATGACGAGAACCCTAACCTAACAAAGGTGGTAAAGTGTGGGACTAACAAAATTAATTCCCACGTCCTCTCGACTTGAATGCATGACCAACTCATCAATCACATACGTTGATATTCTACCCCATATAAACTATTCAAAATATGTCATATCAATGCACATATTCATATGAATATTGCCAAACCCAACAAACTTTAACTTATATCAACCCATATCAAATGTTATGAACAAATCGTATGGTATCAATTCTCGTACCTTTGTTGTGCATTAACTGTATCAACCACTTATTCCATAGCAATGCACATATCCATATGAATGTGCCAATTCTAACATAACAATGAATCTTAACTTGTATCTATCTTATTTGCATATTCTTTGTAACATATATATGTTAAGCCCAAAATCAAAACTCCATATAACTCTTTATGTCACACTAAACTTCAAGTTTCGAATACCATGGTAAGCATGAGCCTTGAAATTTTAAACTTTTAATTCATTAGGTGTATAACCATGTAGAAAGGCCATAGATCACAACCTTTTGCAAATAAATAACTTTTTGATATCATTCCCAATGCTTCCTATCAATGCTACACCATAATGTTGAGAAGAGAACAAAGTACTTTTGCAACGTATCAAATGTCATTTTCATCACAGCTTGATGCCATTTAAAACTGCCACACATCACACTGGCTAGCTATACAAACAAGTGTTTTGTATAATCCTTTACCATGATCCTATACAAGTATCTTTAAAACCATCCATTATCTTGAAGATATATATTCTTTCATAAAATATTGTAGGATGTTAGGAATCATTTAAACCATTGATTTAAAATAATGGCTCAAACTGAAACTGATAGTATTCCAAAATGTTGAGAGAAAATGTCATGTTAGAACTTTACCATTCTGGTGTTTTCTCCTAGGGGACCTGTAATGTCCTCATTTTTGGACATTAGTATGTTACAGAGTGTTATGCTTACCATAGTAGCCAAATGGGGGTGGCAACGAGTTCAGGAGATATTGATGGGTTTTATTGGGCCCGACTTGCATCCTTCATCATATTTCATCATTAGGATCCATTATGTACGACTTGGCTTTGGTTTCATTGCATTTCGACGATTTTTGTAATTTTGAGTTATTATGGGTCATATTTTAATTAATTTCACTAAGAAGGTCATTTTGGGAATAATACTTGGAAAAACCTCTTAGCATATCTTAGGAAGAGCACTATAGGATTATATGATGAGAAGTGACTTTCAGTGGTCGGAGAAGCCATAGGGATGAATAAATCACTTTTTAGAGGCAAAAAGGCCAATTAATTAATAAAGTGATTTAATTAAAGAATAATAAAAATAAAGTAACAGTCACTTGGATGGAAAAGGTGAACATGGGGGATAAAAGAGAGATAGGGGCCTCTACTCTCTCATTATGTTGATTATCATTTTTATGTCTGGCGTCTTGCTAGAGAGCCCGTGATACTTGGGGGTTTTGAGGGTTTTGACTGAACAAACCCTAGAGATAAGCTTGGTGGTGAAATATCCCACCTTTCCTGATCCAAGCATGGCCAAGGAGGTGAAATATTCCTCCCTCACCATTCTACATCAGTTCAAAACTACTTTAGCCATCAGTTTGTGAAGAAGGACGCATCATAGAGGGTTTTCTGCAGAGAGGGCACACCACTCAGCCAAGGGAGATTTGATTTGGTCTTAGGAGGTTGGGGTTGGACCAGATCTCGATTGGGGACTCTCGGCCATCATCAAGGCGAACCTTTTGGCACTTGTGGGGGGTTTAAAACCTCCATATTTATTTATTTTGATGGTTGGGCGAATTTCATGAAGGAGGGCACATTGGGGGTTTGGGGGTTTGAGATCCCATGATTTATGAGCAGATTTGTCATCTACAACCATGTGATCTTCACATGTGAGTTAACCATCATTAGATCTACAAGTTGCAGCCATTTCCTGAAGGTTTTACATCAACGTTTATTGTGCATATTTTAGCAAGGCGAATTTCATCACGAGGGCACATTTCTTGGTATGGTAGAATTCATTTTGGAGCATTATATAAACCATTTTGGGCAGACATCATTAAGGGATCCTTGAGGAGGATTACTCTTGATATTTCCTTGCATTTTGAGGTCATTACAACCCTATTTTGTAGCTGTTATATTCCTTGGATCAGATCTAGAAATTACTATGTGTTGGACAACCAAGTGCACATTAAATAAAGCAAGGATTTGAGGTACTATCTTACGGTTTTTAATAGTTATTAGCTTCAATTTTATTTGGTTTTCATTGCATGTGTTTTCCTTATATATTACATGAAGAAATATGGGCCACATACATAAGAAAATACACTTAAATGAATGCTACAACCACTGCACACAAAGTGTTTGACAAAACACCTCAACCAACCGCTGCAAATTAACATAAAAACCAACACAAATTCATAACAAACACCCATTAGGAAGGGTTTTAGGTGTTGCATGTGATGTGTTTGTCATAAGCTTCATCCCTTAAACTTGATTTAATTGGGACAACAAGTGTTGAAGTGATTGCAAGGGAGTTGGGAGCTTATATGCCAAGTGTTTGACGAAATTCTTCAACCACGGAGATCTAATTTTTACATCAGATTTGGTTGGGAACATTATAGTGGTATCAGAGCGAATTTCCTTCACCAGCCTGTGATATACATTAATTATCTAGAGGAGAGATGGATTTTGCGGATTTTGTTGAAGAGATCCTATATTGTAATGAGGAATATCAAGCCCTTAGTGAGACATTCAAGGCTCAAGTGACATTCCAATAGTTTGTATCCATCAAAAATCCTAGGTGGAGCAAAGATGAGGTTACACAATGGGTCAAAAATATGGAAGAAATCAATTATTGGTTCAACATAGCAAAAGAAAATAGAGCCAAAGAAGGCAAGGAGGTATATACATCACTACCAGCTAGTAGATGGAATAAAGAACAAATTGAGCTTACACCCATTAGGAGCAGGGAACTTTGCTACAGTTGCAAAGAGCCTTGGGAGCCAGATCACAGATGCAGGGGTAAAGGGAAGGTGCATATTGTTGAGGTGCACTACGATAGTGAGGATGAGGAGATGCATGAAGATGCAAGCATAGATGCCTATTTAAAGCATTATGATGAGGATAGTGACTCTTGCGCATCTAAGGGACAGTTGGATGGACAAGATGATATCACATGTGCTTTAGAAGTCCTATCAGATAGTGTTGAGGACTCAACACTTCATCATAATGGTGACACGTGTGAGGATTCAGATGTGTTAGCACTTGGTATGAGGTCATGCGTGGGGACTACTTTTCCTCCCATGGGGTTGAGCATGACACAGTCCTTACCTTCTCAGACATTTATGATACACATGGCACGAGAGGATATCAGTAGCATTCTGGAGGTGGTTGAGGAGCCTTGTGTAGCATTTGAACATAAGGGACATATGGAACTATAGACCCATGAGGAGAGGCATGGCTTGGATCCAGTTGACTATAGGCATACTTATCAGTATGAGGAGAGCGAGTCACCTCTTTTAGGGAGTCTATTATTAGATCAGGTGTTGGAGATCGACAACTTGTTGGGATACTCACTTCCAGGAACGGTTTACAGTGACGAGGATACACTCCTTATTGGTCGGGATGACCATATCTCATGTTTGGACACATTTGTATGGGATCTAGGTGCAGATGACATAGCAGAGTGAGCGCACAACAAGATACAACTGCTCATACATGATACAATGCGATTCATATGGGGGTAGTTGTTGGTGATGGTGTGCAATGGTATACAGGAGGACTCAATAGCACAGTGGACAATGAGCAGTTCAATGCCTTATCTTTTAAGGAGTGTGTTGTTGGGGATTCCATTGTTGACACTAACAGTGAGAGGCATGAGGTAGCACCTTAGTAGGATTTTGATCAGAAGTCATGACACATAACATGAAAGTTGAGAGTTGGTGAGGACATGATCCTGGAAACCACTAGATGCATTGATGATACAAAAACATTGGTGGTAGGTTATTGTTGGAGGGCCTCGATGGCACATGATAGTTCAGATGAGGGTCTTTCCATTAATGACTTCCATACACTCAGAGAGAGAGTGACAGTGATGAGGGCTGACTACTAGCAGTTGTTGATGGATAGAGATTATCTATTGGAGGTTGGCAAGATGTATCATAAGGCACTGAGGGAGAAGGAGATTGAGGTGGACCGACTCACTCATGAGTTGGCAAGCACACAGGAATTATTGGAAGGTGCACAAACAACCCTTCATGAATCAGGGTCCATATTAGGGGAGCTCCTTGATGAGATTAGTCGGGGATCCACTACATCTATCTCAGTAGAGAGCCAGATGTATACTTCAGCTACTTCACCAGAGGATGTTGGTGGGTTGGTAGAGAAGCACCAGTTGATGAAGGTGCATGAGGGACACCCATGATTGCTGATGGATATGGAGAGATGTTACCAAGAGACGTTGGGGGATATCTATGTGTCACGTGGACCACCATTCATGAGGGGTTCTGAGACAATTGGTCTTACACATACACTTGGGGATTCTAGAGCAGAAGTTATAAGGACACTTTCATTGGTGTCTCGGGATTGGATGACATCCATATATAGGTTGACTAAGCAATACACCTTGGATATATGATGATGCAAGAGGATACATAGGTTTGCATGAGTATACAGGGGCATATGATGAGAGTTAGTTCACAGGGGCCTGCAGAGACTTGCATGATTGATTCCTTCCATTGTTGGGGGAACTTGAGAGGAAGTCAAGATACATATGCTTTGTGACATGATGGATCTCCTTAGTTGAGGATCATATATATTAACAGATCATCTTCTTGGTTGGCAAAGGGTTTGGCTTCTGCCAAAGATGATAGTTGGGAGATGGGTTTATGTGAGAGACTCCTTGATGGATGGATATTGTATCTACTTGTTCTGTGGGTTGGGGGTCTCTAGAAGATTCACGGTGTCGATATCTTACAGGACTATACTTCATAGGGCACTGCAGTTTGCATCTTGATATGGGATCCCAGGATTGTAGTGTTTGGTAGTCCAGAGTTTGATGGGGTCGAGATTCGAGTAGAGTGGTTGTGTGGGGAATTGACCGAGGATCGAGTGCACACAACAATTCTACTCATGAGGAGCATTTGGGTATCATGTATGGTGAGCACTCGGAGGGGCCATGTCTTGAGGAGAGCTTACAATAGATCACATAGGTGGATATGGGATCCTAGTATTACATACAAATTGATTCAGTTATTGCTTGAGGACAAGCAATATTCTAGCAGGGAGGATTGTAATGTCCCCAATTTTGGACATTATTATGTTACAAAATGTTATGCTTACCAGAGTAGCCAGATGTGGGTGACAGCGATTTCAAGAGATATTGAGGGGTTTAATTGGGCCCGACTTGCATCGTTCATCATATTTCATCATTAGGATCCATTCTGCACAACTTGGCTTTGGTTCCATTGCATTCTGTCGATTTCCATAATTTTGAGTTTTTATGGGTCATATTTTAATTAATTTCACTAAGAAGGTCATGTTGGGCACAATACTTGGAGAAACCTCTTAGTGTAATAGCTCATGGGAATCAGGAGGAAGAGCACTACATGATTAGATGATGAGAAGTGACTTTTAGTGGCCGGAGAAGCCATAGGGACGAATGAATCACTTTTTAGAGGCAAAAAGGCCAATTAATTAATAAAGTGATTTAATTAAAGAATAATAAACATAAAGTAAAAGTCACTTGGAGTAAAAGGTGAACAGGGGGGGTAAAAGAGAGATAGGGTACTCTATTCTCTCATTATGTTGATTATCATTTTGATGTCTAGCTTCTTGCTAGAGAGCCCATGATACTTGGGGGTTTTGAGGGTTTTGACTGAACAAACCCTAGAGATCAGCTCGGTGGTGAAATATCCCACCTTTCATAAACCAGGCTTGGACAAGGAGGTGAAATATTCCTCCCTCGCCATTCTACATCAGTTCAGAATTACTTTAGCCATCAATTTGTAAAGAAGGACACATCATAGAGGGTTTTTTGCAGAGAGGGCGCACCACTCAGCCAAGGGAGATTCAATTTGGTCTTAGGAGGTTGGGTTTGGACTAGATATCGATTGGGGACTCTTGGCCATCATCAGGGTGAACCTTTTGGCACTTGTGGGAGGTTTACAACCTCCATATTTATTTATTTTGATGGATGGGAGAATTTCATGAAGGAGGGCACATTAGGGGGTTTGAGATCCCATGATTTATGAGTAGATTTGTCATCTATAGCCATGGGATCTTCACATATGAGTTAACCATCATCAGATCTACAAGTTGCAGCCATTTCCTGAAGGTTTTACATAAGCTTTTATTGTGCACATTTCAGTAGGGCGAATTTCAGCATGAGGGCACATTTCTTGCTATGGTAAAATTGACTTTGGAGCATTATATCAACCATTTTGGGTAGCCATAATTAAGGGATCCTTGAGGAGGATTACTCTTGATATTTCTTTGCATTTTGAGAGCATTACAACCCTATTTTGTAGTTGTTATATTCCTTGGATCAGGTCTGGAAATTACCATGTGTTGGACAACCAGGTGCATATTAAATAAAGCAAGGATTTGAGGTACTATCTTATGGTTTTTAATAGTTATTAACTTTTGGTTTATTTGGTTATCATTGCATGTGTTTTCCTTATATATTACATGAAGAAATACGGGCCACATACATCAGAAAATACACTTAAATGAATGCTACATCCATTGCACACAAAGTGTTTGACAAAACACCTCAACCAGCTGCTGCAAATAAACATAACAACCAACACAAATTCAGAACAACCACTCATTAGGAAGGGTTTTAGGTGTTGCATGTGATGTGTATGACATAAACTCCATCCCTTAAACTTGAGTGAATTGGGACAACAAGTGTTGAAGTGATTTCAAGGGAGTCGGGAGCTTCTATGCCAAGTATTTGATGAAATCCTATCATTGCTACACCATAATGTTGAGAAGAGAACAAAGTACTTTTGCAACGTATCAAATGTCATTTTCATCACAGTTTGATGCCATTTAAAACTACTACACAACACACTTTCTAGCTATATAAACGAGTGTTTTGTATAAGCCTTTACCATGATCCCATGCAAGTCTCTTTAAAACCATCCATTATCTTGAAGATATATATTCTTTCATAAAATATTGTAGGGTGCTAGGAATCATTTAAACCATTTATTTAAAATAATGCCTCAAACTGAAACTGATAGTATGCCAAAAAGCCGAGAGAAAATGTCATGTTAGAACTTTACCATTCCGATGTTTTCTCCTAGGGGACCCCACCTATTATAGTTATTAATATTTTAATAAAATATATACAAGCTTCACAAGTCTTTGCGAGCTCTTAAAGTAGGTGAAAAATCATGAGTCAACAATCCAACTAGTGTTTAAGAAAACAAAGGATTGACTATGAGAGAAATTTATATATAGGTGTAGTAGGGGGTGAGTATTGAAATCCATCCACTTTTGTCTACTACTACTTTGAGGCAGAAAGATACTTCAAGTGAAGAAGACTGAGACTCAAAGGGGAAAACCAATTTTAGGTTGGCTGATACTCTTTTTCTATCGTACCTAAGAGTTGGAACAAGAATAGGAAGGAACAAGCCATAGCAAATTGAGCCCAATCCACAACCACCATTGGAGGACTTATTGGTCCACATCATCTGGTCTGACAACTGCAAATAATTGTGGTGTTCAAAACCAACCCTTTTTCTGATAGTGGAATTATCAGGTTGGTATTCAATGATAGATAATGAATTGATGACATTCATGAAAAGGATTCATTTCTATTCATAATCACCCAAAGTATTAACTTGTTTGTTTATTGTTTTCTTGACACTCGCTCAACTCTAGAGAAAGCTTAAAGAGAAGACACAAATTCATAGAATCTAAATTCATTTGATTTGAACCTCTCGTGCTCCCTTGGGTGGAGTTCCTCTCCCTTAAGGAATCAACCTTTTAAAAAAACAAAGAAGAGATTGACTTCTCAAAGGATTACTGAAGCAACAAGGAACATGAGAAACTCAATCCTCGTCGAAATCTAGAGGAGACAAAGAAAATAATGTAATGACTATTGGGCAGAGTTGCACACAAGTCTATGAGAACAAGATTCAAATGTGATTAGCTTACGCTAGAATAGTACATATCCTATGAATTGAGCATATATGTTGCTACAATGGAGGAAGGATTACTTGTTGACTAAGAAAGTTGTCAAAACAAAAAGTCAAGCAACAATAGTCAAGGACACCCTTTTGGGGAGGCATGATAAGAGAGTAGTACATATGCCATGAATTGAACATATGTGGCACCGCAATGGAGAAAGTATTACTTATTGACTAAGAAAACTTCCAAATTCAAGGATACCCTTTGGGAGGAATGTGACAAAAATGACATTGGACATCCTAGAGTCAGACCAAAGAGTGAAATACCTCACCCACTCATTGATGGTTGTTGGCATTAAGGTTTATATATGTTGCATACAAATATCAAAATGTGAGATGACTACTACATGCCAAGGTAGTTAATTAGACTTGGGTGTTAGGCTCCTATAATGCATAGAATAGTAAATTTATATTTCAAGGCTAGCCCATTAACAATTCTGACACTTTATTTTATCTTGTCTAGATATCCAACTCAATGGACCAAGTGGAAGCAATAAGCTTTAATCATTAATTGATAAACTATCCATGCCAGTTCATTTTGATTGGAACAACTTGAGTAGTTACCACAAATACTCCAACATCTATGCAACCACAATGGAATCCAAATGCACGAAGCTAACCTAAATAAATTATAGCCCGATACCATCCTATCACCTTTTACAATAAAGTTACAATAATTTTTATAACAAAAGAAAACATTCACTATTAAATTTTGTAAGTGCATAAATTGCTTTCATTTATTGTTCAACATTTCAAATCAACCATCAAGGATTTAATCACACGAGTTTAACAAATTATTCATTTGAGAGACTTTATAGTGTTTGAAGGCAATTTAAAGAATTCCCTAGATCACAAGACCTATCAACTTCTCACATTTTGGGTCTATGGATGGCAACACATTCTAGAACATCAACAACCAATAAATGTTGGATGTCTATTTTAGCCATAGATTATCCAACACAATACAAAAAAATCAATGAGCTAATAAGTAAGGATACATTTTAACTCAAGAGACACTATGATACAAATTTATGAGGGAACAAAATGAAACACGGAAATAAGACAGAAACATAGAGATACAACAATAGTCAATTTCTATTAAAGACTGAAATATGTAGAGACTATTAAAAAAAATACAGAGTGAAATGAACTTGCTAGAATGGTGGTAGCTTGTCTCTAAGAAGAGATGTGACAACTACACACATTCACAAGAAGATAATTACAATGAGGCTCCCAAGGCCTTTTTTTAACATAAAGCATAAATGAGAAAACCCTAAACATCCAAAACCCTAACCTCGGAAGATGAAACACCAAAAGGTTTGTGGGCCTCGATGGGGGTAGTTGATATGTCAACTTCCCTGGGGCGTAACTTTTGCATACAATCTCTGTTTGGGGTGCTTGATACTTCATCGGAAAGGTCTAGCCGAGGAGTAAACATTATGAATGGCTCAATACATCACAGCAGGGATCTATTAGGCACTACCACATCAAAAAAACATCATTAAGCACCTCAAAATGACCCCAAAAGTTTGGGATCTGAAAAACTGTAGAAAAAACTACCAAAATGGAAACTATATGTTGAGCCGATGAAATAGGTGGGTGGCCACCGATGTCCACCTAGATCACACTCATGGAAAGTGAGAATATTAGTTTAATATGCAATATATTTGAACAATGACAAAAATTGCGAAATGTTAAATTGGAGAATATAGTGTTCATCAACTCAAAATCAAGCAAGGTAGACATATTGCCTCAACCCCATTTTCCTTTGGCTCTAGAATAGCTTTAGCTTGCTTAACGCTATCTGTTACATTTTGTTCAATTGATTTTTTTTGTATTTGAGGTTCATCATTAGATGTACCTCTAGTGACTTCTTCTTTGGGGGTAGTTTTCTTAATTTGATCAACCTTGACATATTTTCCCATAAATTTGTACTCCCAATATTGTAGGGCATCTAATTGAAATGGACCAAGACCTTTAATATCCCCAGATAAGTCTTTTTCTTCAAAATACATCTTTTCTAGGGCTTGGCTAACATCTTTCCCAATAAACAAGGTATATAGACTACCTAGACCATAAAACATTCTACAACTCAAAGCTAACATGTTGGAGCTCAACTCTCCCCCCTCCATACACATGCACACACATATCAACATATAAAAGTATAGTAGAATTACAATGCACACCAAAATAAACACAATCATAAAAACTAAATAAAAACTAAATAAAGAACAAAACAAGTGCCAACGTGAGTTGTTGGTAACACAAAGACAACGGTAAATCGATAATTCATCTAAATTGTTGCTTGAAAAATGCTATCTACAAATGTTGATAGACCTAATAATTTGTGCAATATAAGCATATAAATATTCGTAAGTTCGAAACAAAGACAACTAATACAAAATATATTTATCCTAAAAAGTAAATGAGATCTTAAAGTTCTACTAATGAAAGCTAACTTGAAACCCGTATTATTTTAAAAGTAATAGAATCCCAAAAAAAGCTAGGAGAATCTCATCATAAATTGAATAATGGTGAATACTCCATATCATCTTTGTAGCAAACATACATGCATGAAAGACTATATAGATTCTTTTCTTTTCAAGATTATATATATCCTTTGATGTAAACAACAAATAACAATAATTAAACCCAATGAAGGCAAAGAAGCCTCGTCACAAATATATCCTGGAATGCAAAGACAACTTATTGATTTGACCAAATAAAATAAATAAAATAATGTCACAAATCAAAAACCAAATTAATCTAACAGAATGTCGGAATAATTAAGCCCTTCATTAACAAACATTGGATGCAAAGTTCAAACACATTCCTGCAAAACCTTTAAGAATAAAATAAGAACTCCAAAAAAAATATATGCCCCAAGAGTACTTCAATAACATAACTCATAACTTAATCAAGATTTGTTTCTTGCAATAAGTGTCATACAAAAACCAAAAATATTATTGGGTTCCATCACTCCCAATTGAAATTAACATTTGCTCAACCTTCAACTGAAGACCAACTTCTTTGGAGTTTGTGATTTTCATAGGCATATGACCTAAGCCACACAAGTTGGAATGTGGGTGCCTAATAAGCGTAAACTTATTTTGAACCATGAGGGTTGGTTCAAAGAGAAAAGTAGAAGAAGAAAAAGAAAAAGATGAAATAACCATCAGAAAAAATTGAGCTAAGATCAATTGATTCAATTCCATCTATACATGTAACAAGTATAAATTATCACTAGTGACATAATACAATGTATCTAACAATCAACATCACACGTAAAATGCAAAACATGTTACTAAAAAGCATACAAAACACATGTACCTTATAACGTGACAAGCCTTCAAACCCTTGGAAATTGACCTACAAAACTCAAAGATCCCATAATGCGACATGCTTTAAAACCATTGGAAATTAATCCAACCACTTAGAAATTTCATTAGATCACCAAAACACATAAAACTTTGGCTAAGTAAAAGCTAATAGCATAAATCAAAGAACTTAAAAACATGGTCAACATAGTTACCTAGACAACAAATAGTTTACATGACATCAAAGGCAATTGCAACCGACATATAGTAAACAACAAAACATAACAATTGGCATATCTTTTGGGCAATAATGATTTCAATGTATGTGCACATCATTAAAATCAAAAGGGATGTATAGACAAGGATTCTTTGACTTATCAGAACACCGCCCAGATGGTTTGTATTCATGGCAACAATAGTTTCAACAACCAATTCATCGAGCTTACTCATAGTGACACAAAAGTGACACCATGGGATTTTACTATTTAACTATATCCAAAGACAAAGTATTTCAAAACTACGCAACTAGATCTAGACTGTGCATAATAAAAATCTAAAAGGCGAAAAAATATGAACTGGAAGACATACAATGCAAAATGATTCCCTTATTTCCACCCAAATCACACATTTTTCCATGTGATACAACCTCTTTAACAACTTGTTCACTATCAAAGGTTATAAAACCAAAACCTCGAGATTGACCTATGCCATGATCTTGCTTTCTTTGATTTTGAAGAACCTTGCTAAACTTGAAAAAGTAATTCTTGAACTCATTTGCAAATAGGAGGAAATGTTAGCTTGTCCAAAAGTAAGCTCCAAAAATCACAACAAGTAACTCCCTTTCTATGATTGTTTTGTTGATACCTTGAAAGGGCGTAAGATGGCATTTGACAAAGTGTCAGTGAACCAATCTTTTGTAATTAATGTATGTATACCACCCACAAATTTTTTTGTTGCTTTTGGAGCCTTTGGTTGCCACATTCCCTCCTAGAATAGTCCTTTGGATTCCACTTGTGAAACCCAAAACTCTCCATCTTTAGCATCATATGGAAAACAAACAAACAACTGATATGGATATCTTATATCTTAATAAATAAAGAGCATAGAAAAACAACCATTAAATATTCCAACTAAAACCTAACATTTGAAGGGACAATTACCCTAAAGCTTACCATTTTCCCATCTAGAACGTTTTTATCCTTAATGACTTTGTTTACAATAACACGGTCAACATAAGTCACAAACCCAAAACCACAAAGGTTGCCTATGACATGGTCTTTCATTATGACAGAGTGTGTAATCTCTCCATACTTGTCAAAAGTCATCGTGATGCATTTAAAAATATACGCATTAAAATCCTCCAATCATGTTATTAAAACCCTAAACTATCTATTCTTAAATACCCATGAATATCCTCACTATAGAGAATGGATACACCATGATTGCGCACTTCCAGCAAGCTTAAAACACACAAATGCTTACACCCATCAAAATCCTAGACTAATCACTCTCTTGAAACCACACGATCACACTCTCAAAGATGAATGGGGCATGTAATCTATATGCTACAATCTCAATGTAGGAAATGCCTCTTGTTAGGAGTCTACATATATTGAAACCTACACCTATAAAACCCTGATAAAACCCTAAAGTCAACAAGTACAAAACCCCTGCTAAAATACTCAAATTTGATGACAAGTATAATGTAAAAATATAAATATAAATCAAAACAAATATATGTTAAGAAGACAAAGGCCATGCATACATATGGTTGTTTCCCTCAATAGACCACAAATGAATACTGTTCTGTAAGAAAGTCACAAGGAAAACCAATTAATAGAACACTCAAAAACCTCGGGACTGGTATGTCCTACATGAAGTAATAAATAAATGCAAAGATAGATTTAAAAACTCACATAAAATTGGAAGTGTCTTTGGAAGCAACATTGTTCTTTTGCAACCATGAGTCATCGTTTTCTTGGGAATTATTCTTTTTTTCTTTTTTTGGGTTTTTCCATTCAAGGGTGATTGAGGTACTTCCTCCACCATAGAAGAACCTTCCACGACCATCTATGGACAAATATATTCTTTCTTCGGGAAAATGAACATGAGGGTAGGTTTATTTATGGCACCCCTACTACATAAAACCCAAATCAGGAAAATGGGTTTTGTAGCACAGAGAGTGTAAACATCAAAATAAATGCATGCTTCCACAAAACAAAGAAGAAATGCGTGTTGCAATTAGTGATTTCCTCTCATAGGGGGATAGAGCCTTTTGATAAAAAAACCCACTTCAAATCTAAGGTTAGTGCTTCCCATACATAGTTTTGATTGAGATTGAGTTGGAACAAATGTTAGGTGGTGTAGCATTGAGAATTCCAAAGCTTGGAAACTAGGTGCTAGGCAACCCTCACTATTTCTGGAAGATGACATGTCACTAGTTTGTTTACAAACTAACATTTATAGTGATTTTATGATGTGATAGTGATTTTTTTTTAATATTGAAGGTGGTGAAGCCTATCATAACTCAATTGTCAACCAACAATGAGGACAATCATCATTCACTGCTATCTGTAAATACGGATTGACTCATCACCATTATTCAAAGAAAATTGCACTCCCTGAAATGACCCATTAATAATCCATAAGGGGGTAATTTTTTTATCCTTATAGATATCTTTAGATAAAAGATATTGCATCTGGATATTTTCTATTTTATTTAAAGCATAGTCCAATAAAAAAGAAGAAGAAGCATTTTTCAAACTTTGTACGGCAACAATTAATAGAAAAAGACTCTCCTCGCCATTAGGGAGGGACTCATTATGCGTATACCCGACAGCTTACCTTCTCTTTGTTTAATAATTAATAGCTAATAGCAAATCTAGAAGTTCAGAGTCACTATCCTATGCCTTATTTGGATCGGTCGAACAACTAAAAAGTTCAACCCTATCACGTCTGCAAGTTCAAGGTTGGGCTCTTGGCCCTCTGTCGCTAAGTCCGAAGCAATCATTGAAGAGAGGAGCAGTTATTCTCTCTTCTCTCTTATGGTTCCGATAGCAGCGCCCACCCATTCCTTCTGTGTTCATTTGCCCGCTGCTGGTAATTTCAAGTTGAAGACAAATATGAGGTTTGTAGTGAAAGCATGCAGCAATAATGGGTCAAGGGCAAGAAGGGGCACACTTTACATGGGCGGGGTGGAAGTGGATACTCCGTGCTTGTTATTGGCAACCAGGAAAGGCCTCCCTCATTTCATCACACCCGACCTTCTTCACTCCCTCCATCCAACTGCGCGAGCCATGGAAATTAGTCCCTTGCACTTGTAAGTCTCTCATAAAGATTTATCGTATCTCATTTTACTCTCTGATTTCTGCTCTGGTTTTCAATTTTTGAATATATTCGAAAACAAGGCTGTATATGCACGGTGAAGAATAAGGCCAACCAAACTTGACTAAATACTGTCTGCAAGAGTTAAACTTACCCCCTTTCCAGGTATTTAAGGCACACTTTAATATAGAAATTTATACATATTGTATTTTAATCCAATGGGTATTGCTTTTGGTTCTCAAATATTCCGCCTGCGTTGAAAACTGGACATGTTAGGAATTAACCCTAAGACATGTCCCTACTGTTGGACTGCTCTACCACTCAACTACATGCCCATTTCATGACGGGTACCCTTAATAGTTTGATATGAAAATGTGGATTGCTACTACGATTTGGCTTAGGCCTTTTAAACTCCGCTAGCCTACCTAGCTTTGATACCATATTTAAAACTAAGCAGATAAGTCACCTGACATGATGACACATGTCACGGGACATGGAGGACACGGAAATACGAGTGTCCGACACGTGAAATTTTGAACCCGAAAACAGGACACAGAAATATGAGTGTCTGACAGATGAAATTTTGACCTCGAAAACATGACACCGAGGACACGTTTATATATATATATATTAAAAAATATGTATATATCTAAAAAAATTATTTGAAAATTACACATGCGAAAATGAAATTTAGACATAAAGATTCATTTTTTGTTAGAAACTAGAAGATTTACATGATACAAAACTTTAAACATGTAACATAAATGATAAATCATGATTCATTATACGTTGTAACATCAATGATGATCAAATGACAAACATTGTACACACAAGAAATTAGAACCATAAGCTGCAACATTCTCATTAACTCATCAAAATCAGAATGTATTACAATGTTGAATGTATAGATACTAGATAGTAATACCGAGTCAGAGTCACTAATACTATAGGTTGGAATGCCAATAGGAAATACAAAATAGCCATAGGGTAGATACTAGAACCGTAGATGGAAGCACTGTTAGGACTAAGTAGTACTAGTCCTCCATGACATAATCATCAAAATCAGCATCACCACCACTGCTCTCAATTCCATTCTCCTCCTCCTCCTCTATATCTAATGCAGTCTGTGTATTCGTTGGTGTGGAGGATGACCCCTCCAGAGGATCACCATCATCAAAAGTGACTGGCTCTAGCACTGGTTTATTAATATCCAAGTTGGCTAATGCCAACTCAACGGAATCTCTAAATCTCTATCATCCTATAAAGACGATTCAACTTCTTTGAAACGTAGTTTGCATCCTCTAACTCTATAAAAGTGTAACGTGAAGACCCTCAAGGCATGCTAAGAGGCATCAAAGAAAGGGGAAAGAACTGTGTGTTAGAATATAGAAGATTGTGCTCGTTTTACCATTGACGATACCCTCGTCACCCAACCACTGGCCGAAGCCACCCTCCGAGCACCTTGACCTTGATTGAGAAGAGAATCCTGGTAGCAATCCAATAGCCAAGAGAGGCTAATGCACCAAGCAAGAAAATAGAAACTAAGCTGAACAAATGATCCCACCCAGAAGCTAGCGCACCACTTTCCAGCTCTCCCAGAAACTTGGGCACCAAACTGCTGCTGCCTGCAACTGCTTGCGCAGATTTAGCTCTCACTGCAACTGCTGAGATGACAAATAATGAAACTGGCGCCTTGTATTTATAGTGAACTGGGCAGGCTAACTGGGGCCGACTTCTCCTTCTCGGTATCAATAAATTCAATTTAAATGTATTTGTTTAGCCGACAACTTGTCTAGGGTTTCCTTCAATTCTCTGCTTCCTTCCGGAGGATTCTATTCTCGTCATAAGTCACAATAGAGGTTCATACCTCTCGAAGCTACCATACTATTAACACTCCCTCCTAGCTAGGGAGGTATGGTCTTGAGCACAACAGACCATTCAACTGGTAGCATTACGAGCACCTGTCATTACTATCCAACTGGATAATCTCCTATGACAACTGGTACAATATCAATTAATAGAACACACCTGTGTCTATTCAGGTAGTATGCAACTACTCAAACTGTGAAACATAATCACAAACAATAGCATATCTACTGTCATTTATTCTTCATAACAAACATCTGATAGCAACCTGCATAGAAACAATGTTATGATAAAAACTGAATCATCTGGGCCAATCTTTCACTCACGTCTGTGAGATTTGAAAGAATGTCTGCCCTCAGTATAGAATATCAACAATGGGCTATTTGCCCCATTCTTCTCAAACAAGGAAGAAGGATTATTTCTGATTTCTGAGCCTGGACCATTTCTCACCCTGGGCCATTCTTCCTACACTAATTAAAGTGCACCTTGGATAGAATGTATAAACCCTAAGAAATGTTTGGACCATT
>ML779732.1:320409-341802 GCA_009831015.1 Picea engelmannii
CAGATTGCCTTAGGGACGTCTCCCTTGGACTTGCCCTCCTAAATAGAAAGAGCTCCCCATCGAGGTGACAGTGGGTGGGGAAGCTCCTGTTACGCCGGTTTTAAGCCCTGATTCAAGCTTTCAAACCTTTCCTACAAACCGTGTGATAACAAAGCCCAAAATGGACGTGTCTTGTTTCATAGCTAAGCAGTTTAGGTGTCGAACCCAGGACTTGTGCTCAGTTGCTAAGTTGCTCTAGCATGCCTCTTTTGTGATGGGCATCCTTAGAATATCAATCTAAAGGCGTAGACTATCAAACCCAGGGCATGTCCCCGACTACTGAGTTGCTCTACCACTAACCTACATTCCCCTTTCATGATGACACACTTAACTTTTCTATCCAAAGGCATGGATTGCTACCTCCAACACCCTCCCTCAAGCCAGACTTTGGCTCAAGCCTTCAAATCACCTCAATCCTACCTATATTTGGTATCATGTTGCAAATTGGTTAGACTAGGGATCGAACCTTGACTTTGTTCTTTGTTGCTTGGTTAGTCTACCACTAAGCTACATGCCCTTTCATGATGGCACTCTCAACGAGTCAATCTAAAGATATGGATTGCTATTGAACCCAAGACATACCCTCCACTACTGGATTCCTCTACCATTGAACCACATGCCCCTTTCATGACAAGAACCCTTGACAATGCAATGTAAAGGTATGGATTGCTACCTCCAACACCCCCCTCAAGCCATACTTTGGATTAGGCCTCTTACTTGCCTCGAGCCTAGCTTTGAGACCATGATAAAAATTGGATAAGCTAGGATTAAACCCTAGTTTTGCACCTAACCATTGGGTTGCTCTACCACTAAGCCATTGGTGAGAACTAGTGAGTGACAAGTGGGAATGTACTATATTGTATATTTCTATTTGTAATTGCTAAGTTAAGGAGACAACTGCAATCAATCATCCAATGATCACTCCATCGGTCGCTCCACTAATTATCCATAAATTGCTTCAACATTTGATTTTGTATTGTATGTACTCCATAAATATCCAATGGATTATATAGTGTACAATGCAAGTTGCAACAATTAACATTCTAGCATTTTGTCTTCTTATGTGAGTGTTTCATTGTTGTCATATTTGTGCACACATCATTTTGTATTAGAGCCTTCGATTGGGCATTTAGATTTTTGCAATTTTGAACCTCCCCTTGTTGTCTAGAGTTTGACTTGGAACTTTGTGATCTACAATTTTATATGCAAATTTGAAAATGCAACAACAATTGACACACAGGAATAAAATGGCGCACAATACAAAAATACGCAAAGAATGAAAGAGAAAAACCACTGGAAGTAAGAAGTAAATGACCATTGATTGTATTTCAGCAAGAAGATGCCCTTTTTATCAAATTGGGTGATTTTTGTTTACCGCAACAGCAAGAGACTTGTTGCTTTTGTTTCTCACTGAAAAGCGTTGTTTCACTTTTTATTAATTAACTGCCTGACGAACTAACATGCTAATTATTTATTAGGAAACGCCCTGCTCAACTGGATTGGCAAAGGCAAATTACAATAGTAATTACTGACAATATGCTATTTCTCTCCTACCGGTTGGCGAAGGAAAGTGGACGTCCTTCCTGGTGGCCCAATTCCTCCCTGTTTAGATCTGGAAGCGTCCCCGCTTCCGCCAACAAATGAGAAAATTTGCACTGCATTCTCTCTAATGCTTTCTCGAACTTTGTCGGGATCATATTTGAGTGGGCACAATTGATGATGTTTTCCTTTGAATCAGTACTTGTCCCGCAAGAGCCACACACGAGCTTCTGGGTGAAAGAACATTGTCGTGTGAATTTTATGAGGCCTCTGTTTTGCACTCTCTGGTGTAGCTGGTAATGTCGCGGTTACCTAAATATGGCACTGAGCGAAAGTGTGGGTAGAATGCCGAGTTGAGTTGTGTTCTTGTTGATGATGTGCACACCCTGGAGACTGAGAGTAAGGGGCATCTTGACCATATACTCATCCACTCGGCACTGATCAGCCAGAGCTTCATTATCTGCCTCAACACTTCCTTTAAATACGAGCTCTCTTGAAGAACAACGGGTGTGTCCAATACCTCCTGTTTGATTTAACCCCGCTATATTGCATTTGCCTGAAGCTTTCTCAATAATCTGTGTGGCAAAAGAGGATCTACCAGGAAAAGTGTTATAATATGCTGGCACTTGTGTTGGAGCACATAACCTGTTGGCAGAGACTACTGGAACAGAAACCTGCTTTGCCATAATAAATGTTGGACACACAAGGAAAAGATGAAGATGGAGTAGGGTTGGAATTTAGAAGTTGGTCAGATTGGCGTGCTATCACATCAGCCTCTTGGGGAGCGAGACAGTATGAAGGGACATTGGGAAAAGAGGCTTCTGGAAGGAGATCAATGGCGTGCTCAATAGAGCAAGACGAGGGCAGTCTCGTGGGTTGGGGGAAGGCATTGACAACTTCTGGGAGCGGGGTAGCCATGTCCCGAGGTGTTGGGTTGGTCATATGGTTTGGTTTAATGGGGCGAACCAAACACAAGGAAACATATTTTTTCAGAGTTACTTGCTTAATGGCCGCTTGTCTGGTCAAAGGTTGTGTGGAGTGAGGAGTAGAGGAGGTAAGTACATGGGTGTGTCCCTCATGTTGTAGGTGGTATTTATGGAGTTTAGCATGATAAAGAACGTCTCGGGCCTATTGGTAGGGGAGTCCAAGTAACAGGTGAGCACAATCTAAAGGAGAAACATCACACACCACAGTATCTCGGAAAGGGCCAATAGCGAAGGTCACTGCGCAACACCGAGAGACGGTGAGGTGTGGGCCTTCCTTTTGTACCCATCCGAGCTGATATGGTTCTAGGTGTGGAGTAGTTGGGAGTTGTAGGCGTTGGACCAAGTACTGGGAGATGAGGTTCTTTTGGCTTCTGTTGTCTAGGATGAGAGTAGCAAGTTCGTGCTTAATTTGACAATTGTGGGTAAATAGGGGCACAAAAGAGGTGCCTTGTTCATTGGTAGTCATCAAAATTAGTGATGGCTCAACTTCTGTAGGATTTTTGAGAGAAATGACTTCAGGAGGGTCAGGGGAATCAGACTGAGCGACCTTTGAAAAAGGAGTTTTGTTGAGGTGAAGGTTCTGAAGTGCCCCACAGTCGGTAGAAGCATGCGAGTTGGTCTTGTGGAAGGTACACCAGGGCATTGTTTGAGGTGTGGAGGTGGTGGTAGGGGTAACATGAGAAGGGCCAGTAGTAGAAGGGTCATATCCGGGTTGGGGTGAGCGGATTCGAGGAGCCACTTTACGCTCGACGACCAAGGCCCGAAGAAAGGCCTCGTCTAAGGAAGAACTCTCAAACAAATCAACTTCATGATGGAGATGCATTAATAAACCAGAATTGAATTTGATAACTAATACCTCTTTTGGGTCATCGATGTGCAGTTGGATGCGCAATTTGCAAAAGATGTCGATGTATCCTTGGACGGATTGATTGGCAAGTTGTTGGAGATGCAACCATATGGCGAGGAGGTTTTGGCGATAGCCCGGTGGGTAGAAGCGCTCTCTGAGAGCCTGGCATAATCCATCCCACGTCGTAATGTGTGGTGTTTGTGTCTCAACCGAGTCGCCTCTGTCCATGACCCGGGAATAATTCTCCAGATGAGTGTCCCACCATGTCTGTGCAATTCCCTCGAGTTGCAGACCGACGATCTGAAGCTTCATGTCTCCTGTCATCTCAACAAATGTCCGGAAGTATGTGGAAAGACTGCGAAGCCAAGAGTCGACATTCTTGCCATTCATTTGGCCTGCAAACTTTGGTAATTGGAAGCGCGTATCGCATTGCATGGGTGTTGGAGATTTGCGTTGTTGCAAACGGAGTAGCTCCTGGAGAGCCATTGTTAAATCATGAATCAGAGCTATGGCAGTGGAGGCAGAATCCTTTGTAGACAACTCTCTTCGTGGTGACATAATTTTTTATTCACCACGGATGTCGATTTGTCACTGGATGTTGCGCTAAGAATCACTGAACTCTTGAGCACACTGAGAAGGTACTCGATACCCTGAAGAGGGCCTGTGGAGAATGGTGAAAGATGAACGTGCTGGAAGCCCTAAGGAGGGCGTACTGGAGGTCTTGAGAGGGATGTCTGGCTATGAAAAAAAATTGTTGGATGGCCTCTCTTTTGAATTCCGTGGCTGAGCAGAAGCTGGCTTGGATCTAGGCTCTAATACCAATTGATTCGCAATTCTATATGCAAAATTGAAAATGCAGCAACATATTAGACTGACACACAAGAATAAAATGCTGCACAATACAAAAATATGCAAAGAATGAAAGAGAAAAACCACTGGAAGTAAGAAGTAAATGACCATTGATTGTATTTCAGCAAGAAGACACCCTTTTTATCAAACTGGGTGATTTTTGTTTACAACAACATCGAGAGACTTGTTGCTTTTGTTTCTAACTGAAAAGCGTTGTTTCGCTTTTTATTAATTAACTGCCTGACAAACTAACATGCTAATTATTTATTAGGAAACACCTTGCTCAACTAGATTGGTAAAGGCATATTACAATAGTAATTACTGAGAATATGCAAATTCTCTCCTACTGGTTGGCGAAGGAAAGTGGACATCCTTCCTGGCAGTCCACTTTGTGTCTTTGGTGTTAGCTTTTGGGGTTAGTCTAAAAGCGTTTGCTCCATGCTTGGGGGTGCATGGTGTGTTGACTACCCTTGGTTGTACTATGATGGATATACACATTGGAGTTAGCTTACTTATTGATTGCTATGCCTTGACTTGATGCTTATGTGGCACACTTCCTTGTAGTGTTGGAGACCTATGTGGCGCAGTGACTTTATTCATGGAGTGCAAACATGGAGAGTTTGGTTGTTTGCTTGGGAGGATGACCCGCTTGGAGGAGAAGCATTGGGCATCTTGGAGGAGGGTGTTGAACCCTAGGTAGCATGGGAATGTCAAAATTTCAAGGCAATTAATGCATTCAATTTCAGATCTAAAAATTACTTCCTAGTGACATCAAACAACAAACTAGGGTTGTTATCACTGAACAATTTTACACAGAAATTATGACAGAAAAACTATAGCGGAAGCACAAGGATTAGAGAGAAATCATCCATACACAAAAGACAAAATTTTCTGTTTTGTAAAATTTCAGAGTGAAAATTTCTGAGGACAAAACAATCCTCCCGACAAATTACAAATTCAACAAAATTCTGAAAATCTTCCACTTACAAACCTGGTACAAACCCTAGTTGGCTGAAACCTGTACGACCTGTTGATGTTAGCCGTACGACCTGCTAACATCAACTGTATGGTCCGCATGCATGGTCCGTACCACACGTGAGACCTATTTCTCTGCTGCTGTCACACATGCAGCCTCCTCACACGTGCAACCTCTCTTTCTCGTCAAAAAATCAGAAAAATAGAAAACCCGAAAACCTAGGCTAGATTTGCCAAAGTGAAGAAATTCCTTTGCTGAAATTGCCACCCCAATCTTCTTGGCACAAGTGCTCACTCACTTATGCCAACTCCATAATGTCACTATGCCTCCTCACATTGCCTCTCCTTTTATAGGAGTCTAAAGTGAGTTTAGAAGCCTTTCACTAAACTCAACATTAAATTCAAATTGTTTATTTCTCCATGTGGGTGTGAACCCCCCAAAACCCCAACTAAATATACAAGGGGTTTTCACAAAAATAAAAATGTAATGTGAGTGCCAACAAAGATTCCCACTTGCCCGACACCAAGGCCAATGTGGGAATACCTACCGATGCTACAAAACATCAACACTCCCTCTTAGCGAAAGAGGTATTCCATCCACCATCACCTGGAAGTATGTTAGTCTCCCATACTGGAAGTGGCTCTGCCTCCCACATTGGATCTAATACCACAACTGCTTCCTTTGACACGAAAGCAAATCCCGCTGTATGACATGGACCCTTCTTGGAAAACACCTTGCTCCTAGAAGCCTCCCACTTCTGAGCATCCTGCATGGCTTCCTCAACCCATGACACCTTCTTGACAGTCTTGGAATACCTCTCTCTCGCCTGAAGGTTGACTTCTTCTGGACGGTTGACTCTCCCTCTGAGCCTGTTGACTCCCTCCGAAGTCTAACTTCCTCTTGACAGACTTGGGAGGTTGCTCCTTCCCACTAGATCCTGAAGGTCGACTCCCTCTGAGTTGCTCAACCTTCGAAGCTACCTGCTCCTCATCCCTTGTCACTTTGCTGCTTGCCATTGCTCGCATAGGTTGGCCCTTTAGCCTATACAAGTTTCTCTATCTAACTCCAAGAACCACTGTTGTGTCTGAGCTAGATCCTCTGGGCATGAATAATGCTTGTCCATCTCGGAACAATATCTCATAGCCCTTCCCCTCTATTGCCGAGACTGAGAGCACACTCTTCCAAAGCACATTTGTCACTGTCAACACATCTCCCGACTCCATCCGGAATGGCACTATTCCAGATCCCTGCACGACATGCTTGGTCCCCATGCCAAGTTCCACATACATATGTGAGCAGACTTTATGAAGCTCTCGAACAACTCTCATGTTCATGTCATATGACACGTGGCTCCACTATCCACAAACCAAGTCCCACTACTGGAAACTGCACCAGAAAGGGCGGAGACTAATAAGAACTCCCTCAGAAGCATGTTTGCAACCTCATCCACCTCTGCTGATGATGCCTGCTGCTTCCTACTCTCTATCTTCCGTTGTGGACACTGTGAAGCATAATGACCATGCTCATGGCAAGCAAAGCAGTTGACCCTGCTAAGGTCCTTCTTCTTCCTGTGTTCTAGAGATGCCTCTCTCCTTGGAGAACCGTTTCTTCTGCCCTTCTTAGCATGAGCAACTAGGGCCAAGTTCTCATCATCACTACCTCTGTGCTTGCCATTCTTGGACTCTATCTGAGCTTCCTCTTGGATGCAATCGATCCACAGTATGTCAAATGATGGCAACTTCTCTCGTGCACAAATCCCCTGCACAAATAGTTCCCAAGACCTGGGAAAACCATTCAATTCCACATTCACCAACTTTGTGTCATCAACTGCCTCACCAATGGCTACAAGCAGATCACGAACCTCAGTGATCCTTATGAGGTAATTGGCAACTATATCTGAGCTGGGCAACTCAATAGATCGGAGTTGGTGCTTCAAAATTAACTTCCGGTTTGCATTCCTGCTTTGGTACAAGCCCACCAAAGCATCATACATATGCTTTGCTTTCATCTTCTCGGAAATGTGAGGAATCAAGTGATCCTTCACATAATCCAACAACACTCACTTGGCCTTCACTTCCTTCTTCTGTTGAGTTGCCAATTCTTGTGGATCATTTGGATCTGAAATCACCGTCTCAACATACTCTTTGAGATCATTCTCTTCCAAGAGCAAAAGGATTCTAGCCTTCCAGGCCTGGAAATTAGTGGCCCCTTGATCCGTAGGATCTTTTAAATGACTATGGTTGAGTTTTAATTTTGCATGCGTTAATTAACCATTTGAGAAACTTAGTGAAAGAATGAGGAAAGAAGAGGAATTATAACAGCCATATACACATTTGCAGATCTGAAATGAAAGAATAAACAACAAACCATAACACGCAGATTGATAACGGAGTTCGGCACAACTTTGCCTACGTCTCCGGGCCTTTGTCTCTGTGGGGGAGGCTTCTTTATTTCTGTTCAAATGCTCAAAAGTACATCGCGACAATGCCAAATGGCTACAAGACTGATCTGGTCATGTTCTCCCAGATCTCTAGAACCCTGCAAAGAAAACGGCATGCAAAACGGACGTCCGGAGCTCCCATAAATGATCCGACAGCGTCTCCTCCTCAAAAGCTTCTCTGCATCAAACTGACTTTGGCTTGGCTTTTCTTCAGCATAACTCTGCTCTGACTGCTCTCCCATGGCCTCAAACAGGCCTGGTTTATATAGCCTTGAAGTTGGTTGCTCACCTCCAACTTCCTCCAAGAATTTGGCCTCCAAAAATGCCCAATATCCTCCAAAAATGGAGAGAATCAACTAATAATAGGCACATTAATAATAAAAAAACCAAATCTTTGTTATAAAACCCACTGCATAAAAGTTATTGGGGGCTAGCCCCCTTCTTTGGTGTGTGCACCCCCTTAACTCGGTCATATGGGCTATTTTGGGCCGAGCGCTAGCCCCCTGTCTCGCGCTAGCTCCCGGTTTTGTGGCGCTCCAATAGGGCCACGGGCCAACTGTTATAACACCCCTGCACATAATTAGGGATAAGCCCCTGGTTTTGGTGGCAACGGCATAGAATCGTGCATTAACATTTCCCTGCGCCCGTTATGGATAGGCCCCTGGTTTGTGGGCAGTGGTTACATGTGGGCGTCGTTTGCGCCGAGGACTGAACCGTGGGCTGGGGCTAAGCCCCAACCCTTTTCCCCCGCGACTATAACATTAAACAAATTTAAATAATTTATTAACCACATAGTTTACAAGTACTACCGGCCGCTCGGGTGGCTATCCCGTTCTGCCAGTCCGTTCGCCCACCGGGAGGTCGCGGGTTCGACCCCCGACCATTCCATACCAAAATTTTTAACACATAAACCAACAACCAACTACACGGTGCCATGTGGCAGCCCGTGACTGGGCCACGTGGCACCTTAAAAACCAACTGATGAATGCCACGTGTCAGCTTCTAATTGGTCCACATGTCTGCCACGTCAACCGCCGTACTGCCACCTGTCAGTCTGCGTGTCTGCCCCGTTAGCCTGCCGTACTGCTCTGTCAGCCTGCCACGTCAGCTGCTGACGTCACCCCATGCCATGTGTCATCCTTTCAGTGGTGACACGTGTCACCTCGGGATAGGTCCAACTGTACCCCCAAACGTCCAAATTTGCCTGCCACGTGTCACCTTCTGGTGCTGCCACGTGTCGCCTTCTGGGATTGCCACGTGTTGCCTGTACGGACCTGCCACGACAGCGTACGGACATGCCACGTCAGCGTCCGTACAGACTGTACGGACTACACAGTCAGCAATTTTTTTGCCTGTTTGACTTATCGGACAGAACGCTATATCTTCTCCATACGGAGCCCGTTTGACAAAGTAAATATACCACCGGAATCAGGAAGACGAGACAGACGCAATGGCACAGGTTTCGTCGCATTCCGAGCACTTTCATTTTTGAGCATTTTTTCAAGCCCTGTCAGGCTTCTGGATCCGATTTCGGATCACCCCTTCCAATTTGTCCTCAACTCTGAGAGTGCTCACCATTGTGACCTGTTCAGAACAAAAAATCTGCAACAACAAAAATATGCAGCCACTTGTGTCTCAAGAGATGACTCCCTCTCTCTCTAGAGACTATGCTTTGATACCATGTCAATTTTTCAAGGCAATTAATGCATTCAATTTCAGATCTGAAAATTACTTCCTAGTGACATCAAACAACAAACTAGGGTTGTTATAACTGAACAATTTTACACTGAAATTATGACAAAAAAACTATAGCAGAAGCACAAGGATCAGAGAGAAATCATCCATACGTAAGAGACACAATTTTATGTTTTGTAAAATTTCAGATTGAGAACTTTCGAGGACAAAACAGTCCTCCCGAAAAATTACAAATTCAACAAAGTTTCGAAAATCTTCCAACTTGCAAACCTGGTACAAACCCTAGTTGGCTGAAACTTGTACATCCTGCTGACATTAGCCGTACGACTGTTGTACGACTTGCTAACGTCAGTTGTACGATCCACACGTGTGGTCCGTACAGTTCGTACCACACATGCGACATGTTTCTCTGCTGTTGTCACACATGCAGCGTGATTCTCCCTCACATGTGTGGCTGTCCTCCTCACACGTGCGACCTCTCTTTCTCATCGAAAAATCAGAAAAAAAGAAAACCAGAAACCCTAGGCTAGATTTGCCAAAGTGAAGAAATTCCTTTGCTGAATTGCCACCCCAATCTCCTTCGCACAAGTGCTCACTCATTAATGTCAACTCCATAATGTCACAATGTCTCCTCACATTGCCTCTCCTTTCATAGGAGTCTAAAGTGAGTTTAGAATCCCTTAACTTACTTTAAGGAGCCCTTCACTAAACTCAACATTAAATTATAATTGTTTTTTCCTCCATGTGGGTGTGAAGCCCCAACTCAATATACAGGGGTTTTCACAAAAATAAAAATGCAATGTGAGTGCCAACAAAGATTCCCACATGCTCGACACCAAGGCCAATGTGGGAATACCTCCCGATGGTACAAAACATCAACAAAGAACACTTGGTTGCTTGCATGGAGGCTTGTACTTGACTTGAGGACACTTGGGTTGAAGAGTGATCATGTAGGTATGGTGGACTCGCACGTGCACATGGCTTAGGAGGGAGTGTTGGAGCATTGGAGGTCTTTGGAGGAAGAGCTTTGGACACATCTTGTGGAGCGTTCATTGTGTGACATTTTCTTGGTGGATGTGCATACCTTGGAGCTTGACATGTGTCATTTAGAGTTTGGAGCACTTCACATATGGCCCTATCTATTGTCTAGTTAGGTTGTTAGTTGTGGACAAGGCCCACTTTGTTATTGTTGGCCTCTCACACCTTTCATATAAATAAAGGGAGAAGATAGTCTTTTCATTCATTCATTCATGTTCAATGATGTGATCACATCCTTGTGTTAGAGATGTGAGAGCTAGAGCGAACTAATTTCTTTGTACTTCTTCTTCAAAGTATTTGCTCTCTTTCTCTTGAGTGCTAGGTTTCTAAGAAAAGACTAGGATTAGGGTTTTTCCCCAAGAAGACAAGGAAAGTTAGGGTTTAAGAGAAACCCTAGAGTAAGGGGACCACTTGATCTTGTAGTTCTTATGAGAGAAGAAGACCAGGGTTTTGTGGCACTTGGAAACCCTGGTACTACTTGTAGTGCTTGATGTGGAGAAGATAGAGGGAGGCTATCTTGGTGCCCCTAGAGATGGGAGTATCGTAAAAAAGAAAGTGATCCTCTGAGTGGAAGCTGGTCTCAGATGAGGTTGGATGGTATGAGAGCAGAGTTTGAGGGCCCCTTGCATGTGTAAAGCTAGGCATATCTGGTTGAGATATCTGAAGAAACTAGAGAGAGTCCAGGGCTCTTCGAATAGACAATGGAATTTCTCTTTGATCTTGTAGTAGATGGGGCAGCGGAAGATGAAGTGCTCCTCAGTCTCGAACTCATGAAGACAACATAGCTAGCAGACCCTGTTAGATTGATCAGTTTCGTGGTCTACCTTTACTCGAAGTCTATGTGAACCCATTGTGAACTGGCCTAGGGGAATGTGGAAAGCCTACAACCAATGACAAAGTGTATATTGAGGTTGGACAATGAGGTCATCCCTCAACTCCAAGAAGTGCTCAGCATAGAAAGCTATCTTCGAACGTAACCCCCCCTTGAGGGTTAATCCAAGTGATCTGGATAAACTCCCTATATATATAATCTCAGATGATCTTGTTCAACCCTTGTCTGATAGGTAGGAGGTGGCCAGGTGCATCCAAGGAATATTTGAATGGAAGGAGTTGGTCCATTTGAATGCCCATGAACTCCAAAAGAATCCAAACCTTTGCAAACAAATATTGAGCACGACTTGGAGGGCTAGTAGAGGCAATGGTCTCTAAAAAAAATAGGCCATGCTGGTGAAGCTTTGAATGTGATGTAGAAAAGAGATCGAACAAAACATTGTCTCAATTTGGAAAAATCGAGCACCAAACTCTATTAGGATGATGTGCTGGGGCCTGCCTTCTTGCATTTGATGGTGCATTGGAGGAGAAGGGTTTGTACTCTTTCGACTAAGGCCCAATCCATCTCTAGCAAACAAGGCCCCCAAACCTTTGAACCATAGAGAATAGTGGGTTAGATAAGGGTGTCCATGAGGGACATCTTGGACGACATGTCCTGAAAATGGTGTTGGAAGCACTATCTCTCAAAGAGGGCTAAGGATCCATAGCCCTTGTTGACTTGGGGTTGAAGGGCATGTCTCAGACTGAAACTGGGTCTTGAAAATTGCACCCCCAAGTATGTGTAGGTGTTGGTGATCTCAATCTCCTTCCCTTTGAAGAAGAAATGAAGGTTTGAGAAGATATTCTTTGTCACATTGGAGATCATAACCTTGGTTTTACCCAGGTTGATTGTCAACTGACGAAGGTCATAGAAAAGGGCTAAGGCATCCAACTGTTTCTGCAACCCCTTTGGAGATGAGGTCAAGAGGATCACGTTGTTAGCAAAAAGTAAGATAGATATAAGAACTTGGTGTAGGAGGCACCCATCGCTGTCCTGAATACATTCATGAAGGAAGGATTCCAACTCATCAATATATATTATAGATCCCAAACAAGGTGGAGGTTAGGTACTTAACCCCAAAACTTTAGAGCAATCTCATAAAATGTAGTGCAAAACCCAAGAACACAAGAGAAAAGAGAGATAAGCCCTAAGAAAGATATCTTTGATAATACAAAATAGATAAGCTATGTTCACTTGCCTCTTCAAGGGGGCAAATTCCAACTTTCAAGAGCGATGCTCCAAATATATTAACATTTCTTGACAAAACATTACATAACCTTCTACTAAATATATGGCTATCTATAGAGAATCTTAACTACCCATGGGCCCACTTATAATGAGTGCCAACTAACTGTTTAATGGGCCTTATTTAAGGAAGATGACCTCATACATCAATAAAGTATCTAATAAGGGGGTTAGGGTAGGACCCTACCAAACACTCAAATATTCAACATAGAAAATATACCAGTTTACAACACATGGAATTAAAAAAAACCAACAAGAATGGGCTTTAAAGCCTGCCTCTTCAACTCTCCAATAGTGGTTGAATGTAACTATGGAAACCTTCAATCTTTCTTCCAAACTTTGACAAATGACAACCTTCCATCTCCCTTCCAAGCTCTCACAAATCTACTTCTCAAGAATTGACAAGAAACTCACTCAAAACCCTAGCAAAGATGAGTGAAATAAGAAATAAAATGAAAGAAAATGGTATGAGTGAGTGTTTAATTTGTCAAAAAATCTTGTCCATGCCTTAAACAACCTTTTGGAACCTTGCCTTGGTTCCCACAGGTAAGCAAATTCCTCAAATTTGCCTAGGTGTGCAGGAGTGGCATGGAATGGTCACAAAGTGTTTCTAAAGCTATTTGGAGCGTCCTGGTAGTGTTCTGGGAGTGCCGCTCCTTGAAGGCTCCCCATAGAGGTAGGAAGCGAGCTTGGATAGTAGGGAGTGCACTTCCTAAATTTGCTTTTGGTAGGGAGCGTTCGGGAAGCTTGCTCTCGAGGGCACTTCTTGAACGCTCATTTTCATTTCGTACTTTGGCAAAGAAGTGCCGGGGGGGGGCATAGGGCACTCCTCCGCAGGCTTGGTCTGAGGTCAACTCAATTAAAATTGTCCCTCAATTGTGTTAGTTGCAGCCTCTTTGAGCTCCCTCCCTAAGGATTTTGACCTTTCCTTCATTGTTGTCACATGAACCTTTCTCTCTGCCAAACCTTCTTTGAAAACCTATCATTGCATTCTTCTACTATATGCCCATATGTATGGCATCTCACACATCTAAAAGGCATGTAAATGTGATCAACTATCTACCTATGGGATTGAGGACCGATTATTATTTCAATATTGTCTGGGGCCTTTCTTTTATGTCTACCTCCACAAGTATTTTTGCAACTGATCTATTCATTGCACGCTTTGGCAAAGAAGTGTGTGGGGGGGGGGGGTGGTGCAGGGCACTCCCCCGCATCCTTGGTCTGAGGTCAATTGAATTAAAATTGTCTCTCAATTGTGTTAGTTGCAGCTTCTATGAGCTCCCTCCCTAAGGATTTTGACCTTTCCTTCATCGTTCTCACATGAACCTTTCTCTGCCAAACCTTCTTTGAAAACCTATCATTGCATTCTTCTACCATATGCCCATATGTATGGCATCTCACACATCTAAAAGGCATGTAAATGTGATCAACTATCTGCTTATGGGATTGAGGATCCATTATTATTTCAATATTGTCCGGGGCCTTTCTTTTATGTCTACCTCCACAAGTATTTTTGCAACTGATCTTTGAATACTTGACTTATAAGTATTGTTGACATCTAGGGTCTTCAATGCTTCTAAGAATTTTATTTAACCAACATTCAAGTGGTAGCCTAGGTAACTTTGCCCAAACTAGATATTTTGTTATGGGCCCTAACCTTGGATCGAAGAATGGATGCCATTTCATCAGAGCCAGAATGGACGTGCCCCAAAACAATTGTTTCCTCAATTTTTTTTCCACATCTTCTTCTGACCGCATGATGAACCCAAGCCATCCCCTTGGCATCATATGAAACTTAGGGGAATGACCCAGAATCAGTGCTATCGTGCCCTCATCCATTCTATTAAAGTTTCTTCCACGATTTGATGACCATGAAATCTACCTATTTACGCTAAACCATGGTACTCCATTATCTGTTCCAAGTATACATCCTCCCTTACCACCATTTTCACTTTTTTTTTCAATGTATTGCCTTGATCATTTTCTAGAGATTGCTCTCCCTTCTACCTTTCCTCTATCCTCCGTTGCCCTTAACCCACTTAAAGCTTCTAAATCTACACTTCTTCTGGCAAAACCACCGTGAAGTTTGGTTCAATCTGAAAATCCTCTTTGGCTTGAAAGCCCTCCTTCAATTCTGATCTGTTTTGAGATCCCTTAACCCTATTCCTTTCTGTTTCCTCCTTTTGATGTTTGACAAGGCCTCCCTTAACTCAATTCACGTTGGGTTGGCTTCCTTTGCTTTGAGCATTAAAATTCTTGCTCGAAGGTTTGGTTGGATGTGACAAGCGATCAATAGGACTGGCAACCTCTGTTGATGATTGCCGCTATGTGAGACATTCTCTAGCTTACAAACCTGTGAGATGTGGATCATTGCAACTATGTGAGTCTTTCTCTCAGCTTACAAACCTGAGAGAAAGCCCATAAGAAGGGTATGTGGTTCCTGCCTGAGACAAAACTAGGAACGTAGAGATGACCTCCTCCATTCAGAGAGTTGAGAAGAACTCCAGATGATTATCCAGTGGGAAAGGCGATCTGTTGAGTTAGACCTGCCTGTGGCTGAGCACAAGGTGAACGTGTGAAATCCCAAAGTGCTGGGTGCATCGTCATGTAAACAGAAATGAAGAAGATGTATTAGCCTCCTTTGAGCAACAGAGTTGACGAGAAGACTCCAGATGGTTCTCTTGTATGAGGCAGTGGGAAAGAAGATCTATAGAGTGGATGTGCTTGTGGACGAGCATAGGTGAACGTGTGAAGATCTGGTTCTTCTGTGTAATGCAGTGAACCAGAGATATGACATCCCTATGGATGTGCCCCTAGTTGATGAGCACTAGTGGGTGTATCAGATCCTTTGCTATATATTGTTCAAGAGTCAGACCTGCCTATAACCCTAATTGTTATGTAAAGGGTACATGTCGGCGCCACCTTAATGTGATTAATAATAAATGTAAAAGATAATTAATCTGGTTAATATTAATTATAATAATAATAATAATAATACTAATAATTATATTGTGACTTAGTGAGGTCGGTCCTGTTGAGCCAATAGACACTTCTGTTGATAGGACAAGTCTAATATAAGTAAAGGAGGATTCCCCATTGTGGAATCATATCCTTCATGTAAGTTTAGAAATTTCAGCAAATACATTCACTTGGGAAAAGTGCACACCTCTCTTGGGCGCTAGTGTTCTAGGGTTTTAGCACCCTCTTGTGTGCTAGGTCTTTCTTGGTGGTGAAGGTCTTTCTCTTGAAGAATATAGCAAAGGATTTGGCTGGGTTTTCTTCCCTTGTTGAGAAGGGTTTCCCAGGATACTTCTCGTGTTCTTGTGCATGGTGTTTCTTCTTGTGATCTTGGTTGCTGCAACATTCTTGTTTATGGTTAAGACAAATGCAAATTGAAATGAACTACATGCTTAACCTACCTTATTGAAAAATCAACATGGTATTAGAGCATAGGTCTTGAAGATCCCATTGCACAAGCTTTTTCTAGCCTTTCTCTCAAACATCTGCAGAAACCGTACGACCCTCCTAGGGTTTCCAGAAATTCCGCACGACCTCCTCTTTTGAGAGTTTTCACCTCTCAAAACTTGGACGCTGGGGCTAAAAAGGACATAGAAGGGTATGACGTCCTTCAACGCATCTCCAACAAGTCTCAGATCACATTTTCGAGCATTTCGAATTTTGGGCTCTAAGGGTTTCTAGGGCTTTGCCAAAATTCTGCAGAAAATTCTAAATTGTATTTCTGCAAACTTCTTGAAGAAGCTCCTCAACTTACCAGGGCTATCATATTTATCAAGGCTTATTGTTGGCAGTCATAAGCCCAACAAAACCTAAAAGTGCTAGCCTAGCCTAGCCGTTAGGTTTTCTAGCCTAGTTGACAAGGGTTTGTGAAGATGAGCAAAATCATGATGGAAAGCAAGCTTAGTTCTAGGAAGACAAGACTCCAAAGAAATGAAGACATCAACATCTCAACACTCTCAGGTATGGTTCCTATCAATGACAAAACTTGGCTAATTGACAGTGGTGCCTCCAGGCACATGACCGGTCTTAGAAATCATCTAACACATTTCGTTGAGAAAGAGACACATCTACATGTCGTTCTTGGAGATGATGCCAGATATAATGCGAGAGGAGTTGGAACTTCTACTTTCCAACTAGATTCAAATATGCAACTTAAACTAGAAGAAGTACTATATGCACCCGGAATGAAAAGAAACCCTGTCTCTATTTCGGCCTTGGAAGACAAAGGTTACAAAATCACTTTCTCAGAAGGAAGAGTTCTTGCATGGCACAAAGACTCTCATATAAGCTCTTCCAAAGTAATTGGTATCCGAGAAAACAACTTGTACAAGTTGACCATCAAACCTATTCAAGCCCTACTACATGACACTATCAGCTTGAGTGAGTTATGGCTTAAAAGACTTGCTCACATTCATTATAGAGCTCTTCCAGCTCTAGGGAAAATGGTAACAGGTCTACCAGAGATACAGATTCAACATAAAGGTGTTTGCAAAGGTTGTGTCCTTGGCAAAAATGTTAAAGGATCCTTTCCTAGCAGTGACAACAGATCCAAGGAAATCTTGGACTTAATACATTCAGATGTATGTGGAGTGATGACTGTTGCATCCTTAAATGGGTACTTATACTATGTACTCTTCATAGATGATCACTCCAAGAAAACTTGGATTTACTTTTTGAAAAACAAGGATGGAGTCCTTACCAAGTTTCAAGAATTCAAAGCTCAGGTTGAAAACCCGACTGGAGGAAAAATAAAATGTTGAGATCAAACAATGGAGGAGAATACACCTCAAAAGAATTTAACAGCTTTTGTATTGAAGCAAGAATCAAGAGGGAGTTCATAGTTCCTTACAACCCTCAACAAAATGGGGTTGTAGAAAGGAAAAACAGAACTATCATTGAGGCAACTAAAGCAATGATACATGATCAGAGTCTACCTACGACTCTATGGGCAGAAGCTTGTATGACAACAATATATGTTTAAAACCGTAGTCTTCATCAGCTCCCGAAGAACATTACTCCAGAAGAAGCATTCACTAAAGTGAAGCCTGAGATCGGACACTTCAGAATATTTGGATGTCCAATGTACCTTCATGTACCCAAAGAGAAGGGATCCAAACTAGAACCTTTAGGAAGAAAGGATACATTTGTAGGATACAATGAATCCTCAAAGGCATATCGAATCTACATCCCAGGTTAGAGACAAATTGAAGTAAGCAGAGATGTTACTTTTGAAGAAGTAGCCTTCCAGAAATCTAGAGAAGCTCATATGGAAATCGATAGTGAAACAATACCTCCTCCTCCTTCAGCAGTTCAGAGGGAGACATATATTATTCTAGATGAGCCAATAGCTCCAGTTGATCCAGTTGCTCCAGAAGATTCAGTTGCCCCAAGAAACATACCCAGAGACATCACAGTTGGACATAAAAGACTTGCTTGGGCTCGACAGACTTTAGAAGAAGCAGAAGGGCATAAAGCTCCACAAGGAGCAACCAGAGAAAGCAAGAGATCAAAGAGATTCTCAAGCTACCTTTCAGCCATGACCCACATTATTGACTCAGAGCCAACTTGTCATGGAGAAGCTTTAGGTGAGCAAGTATGGCAAGATGCCATGACTGAAGAATACCAATCTATATTAAAAAATGATGTATGGGATGTTGTTCCAAGACCAGAGGGAAAGTTCGTAGTGTCCTCCAAATGGATTTACAAAATCAAACATGCTGCTGATGGAAGTGTTATCTCCTCAAATAACACAGTCAAATTTGTTTATTTTAGGTGATAGGAAGTCATTGAAAAATACTTTTCTAAATTTTTAAGGTTCATTTTTTGAGAGCTTTAAGTATGTAATAAAGTTTGAAAAACATTTGATTTGGTTTTCCCTTCAAAAAAGTCAAAACTCAGGTTTCGGTGGCTAAGCGCCTTTAAAAAAAGGGCTTCTAAGCCACTGAAAGCCTTAGCTTTCGGTGGCTTAAACGCGAAATTCGGGGCTCTCTTAGCCACCAAAAGTGCAGAAAAGTCTGTTTTTACTGTGCCGAGTTATCATTTTCAAATGATGATTCTGAGCGACTAGAGAATCTTTTTGAGAAATGGGCGGAGGTTTTTGTTGCTAACATGTCAAAGAACAATAACCTCTCTCATTTTTCCTACAGGTGTCATAGATTGGGAGAATCAAATTCATCTCTGAGCCCTAATTTTCAGATCTCAGAATTTCCTTGTTTGACACATGTTTTTGAAATGCAGATCTCGGGAAAATGAAAACGAATCTCAAAGAACTGAGAGAGGTTTTTTCTCAAAACAAACCAATCTACAAAAGCCTCTTCCAGTTTGTACACAACGATTTTGGTTTGAGAGATATGGGTCAATCTTTGAGCAACATATTTCCAGAAATTTCTGTCTTTTCCAGCCACCTCAAATTCGATTTTGAGATAGGAGAAGAGGTTATCAGATCCATCTTTTGAGGATCTGAAACTGCTTGTAAAGGCTATAAAGCCTATCAATTTTATAGACTAAGGGTTCGATTCTGGATACAGAGACCATGTTGCTATTGTAATAGACTCTCATATATATAATACAAATCACAGTTTGCTTTCATTATTGATGTCAGACTGCCATTACCTTTCTCTTTCTGTACTTTGATTCAAGTTTGTCTTAACTGCTAATGACTGTTATCTCATTTTGTCAGTTCATAAGCTTGATTTAATAGTAATCTACACTATCTTATTTAACCCATCACATGTGTGTTCTGGTTAATAAGCATAGCATTCTTCATCCACCATTAAGTTACCTATCTGATCATTAATTCTTGAAAGCATTGTTTCATTTGACTATATACATTTGACTGTCTTGATACCAATCCAGTAGGTCAGTTATCCCATTGATCCAAATATAAACATAAAACCAAAACACATTTTAAGTTACCAGGCTTCTTCAAGCTACAATCTGAGAAGGACTCCTGGAGTGATAACAAATTAGCGCCGTTGCCGGGGAGAGGAGATTGAAGCTCAGCTTCCTTGGGAGACGACATAGATCCAACTTTGATGATAGACAAAGCCTGGACATTTCATTGGTTGTAATCTTCTATCTAGCGACTCCATTGAAGAACTGTGGCTTCGAGGAGGGCTCATACCAGAGAAAGTCAAGAGAGGCCACCACCAACACCTGTTGCAGACCCAGAGAAGATCATCAGAAGAGGAAGAGCTCTACAAAGGCAAACTTCTAGAACAACAAAGACATCTAGATCAGGTATCTCAAGAGGTACTGCTTCTTTATCTGTACCTAGAACACCTTCCATCAAGTCTACTTATGTTGAAGCTTCTTGTTCTCAAAAAACTGTAGTTGAATCAGAGAATCCAAAGGGTGATGAGCCTTCATTAGATTCTGCTGTTATAAATCCTTTTCCTGAGAATCTTTTTGTACATAGTTTAGGGAAATAAGTTGAACAATCTACCCCGGAAGAGGACTACTCCTCTTCTCTGAATTCTTTGCAAACAGAACCAGAAAAAACTCTACTCCTATACTCATACCAGTTTGCCTGTAGTAGAGTCTGTTCTCCAAGACTTGTTTGTAAAAGGGGAAGAAAATCTAGCTTTGCTGCTAGGGAAGATTTACAAAGCCTTCTATTTTGCTGATCCATTCGAGTTTAATAAGACTCCACTTGGAAAGATCCAGTTGACAGAAGACGAGGGAGCTGAATTTCAAATCCAGGTATCAGTTCATTGGTTTGCTTCATGAACTGTTGTTTTTCTTTATCAGCTCGTTCATGCTTTTCCCTTCGCGTGTAAAGAGAATCATTTTCTGTTTTGTATATTCAGAAAATCATCATCCTTCTTGTATATATCCGTCTTTAGAAGAAGAAGATCTACATACTGCTTATATTGTAGATGTTGATTCAGTATCTATACCTCAGCCCGTTCATAAAGACGATCATTGTATTCAAATCCCCCTTGAATCTGATCAGCCATGTAACCATACAGAGGTCAGAACTGACTCAAACCCTGTCCATAGCTCAACACCTTGTGGCATTACTGCTGAACCTTGTCATCAACATGTTAGTTCTCATAATCAGCCTACTGCTTTTCAAATTAAGATCAGGATGAAGATATTCAAACCTTTAAGGCTGCCCTATCTCCTTAATCCTTACCCTCTTGACTGTTATGGATATTTTCCCCAGTTTTTTGGAGAGAATCAAGTTTCAGCTGAGAGGCACTTAGAATCCTTTGAGGATTTTGTTGAGCGATTCGAGATTGTTCATGAAGATGTGATCATCAGATTTTTCTCCAAGTCTTTGATCAGAGATGCTGCTGCATGGTTTAAGGGTCTGAGAGCCGATTCTATTGGCTCTTGGATCGAGTTCTCTAACGTTTTCTTGAAGTATTGGAGTGAGTGCAAATCACTAGATTCACACCTTGCTGATTTTTATGCTTTGAAGAGAGAGCAGGGTGAAACTTTGCTTGTCTTCAATCGAAGATTTTGCAGCAGCTATCATGACATGCCTTCGGAGATCCGACCTTCAGAGACAACTGCCATGATATATTATGTTATGGGTCTTCATTCAGAACTTGCCCTTCTTCTGTTAGAAAAGAATGTTGAGATTTGGATACCTTGGAAAGTGGTCCCCATGTGCTTATGAGTCTCTAAGCACAAAGGGGGAAGACTTTTACCCTCATACTTTACTTTATGATTCTAATTTCACTTTGACTTAGGAGTCTTAAGTCAAAAGTGAAATATGTCACTTAAGTTATAAAGTGACAATTAATTCACAATGTGGGTGAATTAATAGACATAAAGTGACTAAGGAAAGTGGGTTTCCTTAGTGAGATTATTTGAGTTGATCTCATCCATTGATTAGAC
>ML779732.1:367307-395634 GCA_009831015.1 Picea engelmannii
TATGAGCGGGGTATAAGCTGAAAAAGTGATAAGATGGTGGGAGCGGACGATGGCTCTGCAAACCCCCTTTGGTGGCTAACCAAAACCCATGAATACCGGCTTGCTAAGTTGCCCCATCAATCACCCCAACAATGGTCAAGTGGATTTGTGTAAGATCCAAGCAGTCATCCGAAATGAAAGGAACCTAATGCATATATAAGAAAGTTATAACAATCAAATACGACACATACCATGATACCTCGGACCAATTACCTCATGGAGCAAGAGCCCCCTCTGATGCAAGCCCAGGTCGGTAGTGATGGAAGCTGGTACCGCTGACAGGACAAAGCTGGCTGAGAAGAAGAAAGATGGGCCCTCCAGGGCCATGCTCAAGTCACTCCTGCTCTCGGTACTCCATGTCTAGGACCATGTGTGCCTCGAGACATGATCTCCTAGTTATCGGGGATAACAGAACCCACGTCATAGATCCTAAATTAGATCAATGGTCACGGTCTTTATGGGTCGCAAAGGTTCGAAGTTTGGGGTGGGCTAATTCATAACCTGCACCAATTGACATCAAGACATGTGCCCTTGCTAGGATTTAGTCTATGGAGTATACAACAAGCATTTCTACAATAGGTTTTGTGTGCATTGTAGATCATATATAATTATGAACCACATTGGTTCACCGTTCACCACAAAAACCTATGTGTGATGCTTTGCTTCCAAAAAGCAACACCAATGGGTATAGTGGTTACACCTTGTAGAAAGGTGTTACAAAACCACCTATCATGGCGCTACTAAAATGATTCCATATTAAGGAGTGCATGGCCAAAAACCTCTATCAATAGCTTCCTATTTACCAAGCATTTCCAAGGTCCATATAGTCGATAACACACTTCATCCCAATGAAACCATTCTCTGCACACTTAAGGACAATTTGCTTATGGCTGAAAATAGAATGAAGCAACAAGCTTATCAACATCGCTCTAAGCATTCTTTTGAAGAAGGGGATAAGGTGTTTCTTCGCCGTCAACCCTATAAACAAACGCCCCTCAAAAATAAAATCCAACAAAATCTAGCACCAAAGTTATGTGGACCTTATACGATCATCCAACGCATTGGACCGGTTGCCAACAAATTTTCTCTTCGAGCCCACTCATAGATTCATCAGTCTTTCATGTGTCATGTTTGAAGAAGGTATTGGAATCGAATTGCAAGGTGCAAACTGACCTACCGAAATTTTATGAAGAAGAGCTCATTTGGCTCTAGCCCAAACCTGTATTGGCCACCCGAGAGCATCAACAATGTCAATGCAGAGTTCAAGAAGTACAAATACAGTGGAAAGATATGCAACTAGAAGATGCCACTTGGGAACCAACAACAATTATGTGACAATTTCCCCACTTTCAGCCTTGAGGACATTGTTTCTTTTGAAGGGGGAGGGCATGTTAGGGTTCTACCCTAACCTCCCTACTTTAGGTTACTTAGGAGTTACTTGATTATTGTATGCGGCCATCTTATTTGAATAAGGACCATTAGTGAGTATAGTAGCAAATAGTTGTTTAATGTAAAAGGGTCCACTTTATTGAATAAGGCCCACTAGGTAGTTGGTACTCTTCAATGAGGGGACCACAAGTAGTTAGGGTTTTTCTATTGAGAATCTATTTAAAGAGTTGGGAGGCTATGAAATGTTTTGTCCAATATTGTTGTATTTGGAACTTTGCTCAGTGAAAGGTCGCCCCACATCAAGAGGCATGTGAACATTGCTTTCTTCCCTATGATTATCAAATACAATAGTATATTTCACATATTTCATCTTTATTGTCTATTGTATCTGGTTTTCTACATTTCTAATCTTTGTATACCTAGTTTATGTTTCGAGTCTAAGGGTTAAGAATCACTACATGGGAGATCTACTATTGAAATATTGTAACTTCGAAGAATATTCTAATTATAATTGAGTTATTATCTTATTCTAAGAATATTGCGCAGGTCAAGTTTCAAGGGGTAAAACTTGGAATTTTTTGAAACAGTCAGCTCCAACAAACTTGCCTCAATCTAGTGCATCTCCTAGTAAGCCCAGTTTCAATTTTTGAGCATTTTCATTTTCTGGTCATTTTCTTAGCTCCATGTCAAGATGTCTGCAAGCACCAAGCTTGTTGACAAGTTAGAAGGTGTGGAAAACGTCTGTGACTGGAAGTACAGAATTGGACACATTCTTGAAGATAACAACCTTACAAAATTCATAAAAGAAAATGTACCGGAACTCGAAGAAGAAGCAACCAAAGAGAAGTACAAGAAGGATATGATTAAGGCCAAAAGAATAATTGCAGATTCCATTAAAGACCACTTGATCCTTCAAGTGTCGTCTAAGAATACTCCAAAAGATATGTTTGATGCCCTAACCAGAATGTATGAAGGAAAGAACATCAACCGGAAGATGAACTTGTGAACCCAACTCAAGAATACAAAGATGCAGAAAGGAGAAACTGTTCAAGACTATTTCTCTAGGTTTTCTCAATTCAAGGAACAATTAGAAGCAATTGGAGACAACTTAGATGAAGATGAACTCATAATGACAACCCTTAATGGTCTCACAAGACCTTGGGATGCCTTCAACCGAACTATTTGTGCAAGAAAAGAGAAACTCCAATTTGAAAGCTTATGGGAAGAATGTGTTCAAGAAGATGCAAGAGTGGCCAACCGAGAAGCCGTCCTATTAAGAGATGAAGATCAAGCCCTAGCTACTCATGCCTACACCCTAGCATCTTGTCTTTTGAGGTCAATGCATAGGGGGACTTAAGTTACTACTTCTCCTATGCATTTTCCCTCTAAGACTTTTGTGCATTATCAAATTGATTTGCAGCCTTAGAAGAAGTCATCCACTTGACTCCATAAGCCCTAGAAGGCACTAGTTCTTGCCTCTCTCTTGTTGAAGGATTGATTAAACACTCAAACACTCTTCTCCTAAGCTTTTACTAACTATCTCTAACCCTAGTTTAGCCTAGATCACTAATTTATTTGCTGTTGTTATAAATGTTTGCTACAACCATCTAATTGCAGCAAATTTTCTGCATACTCAACTTTGATTGCCAGCTAATCATTTTAGAAATTGCTTATGACAAGTTATTATCATACTACTTAGTCAATGCTATCTTTTCATTGTCTTTTCAAGCTTTTCCGAGGAGTATTAGTTGCAGATGTTACATTTTATCAATTGCTGTTGTAAACTTATTAACTGCTGCAATTTTATATCAGCTAGCACTTATTGTCACTGTCCATTGTCTATTGAGGTGTTATTATCATATTTGTACTTAAAATTATTGTATATGCATGCTATATTGTCTTGTTTTGGGTAGGTACATCAAGCACTTCATTAACTTCATCTTTGGGACACAGATTTAGTGACTTTGGTAACCAGTGAGGGTAATAAATCTTGAACACGACCCTAATTTTCCAGCCCTTTAGGTTACTGGGGACTCCTCCCTTGGGGTAGACCTTGCCTATCCCTAGAAAGTGGGGATTTCCTATTAAGGTGACGATGATAGAATATTCTATTTGTGATGCCAATCTCGCTTACTTGCCTTGGGCTTTGGGCAAGTACAGATTGTGCGATAACATTTTTGGCTCTGTTGCCGCGGAACATCGAGTCAAATTTTCTTTGAATGACACTTTTCGGTAAGCCTTTTACTCAAAGCCTTTCATTTCACAAAGCTTACCCGACGACTCCATTGAGGGTATTTCTCTCTTTTCTCTTTGATAATCCCTAGAAGGATTATCTGGCGACTCCACTGATGACGAGGCCAACCATGGCTTCTCAATGGGACCCGGGTAATTTTAAACCCTTAGATATGAGTGAAATTCCGGGTTACCCTCGACAAATGCCTCCGAGGTATGAAAATTGGCTCCCTAGATTCATTGGTAATGATGGGGTTAGGGCCGAAGATCACATGGGTAATTTTTGGGCTTTCTTTCAACTCCACCCTATCAGTGATGATGCTGAATATTTGGCAATGAAACTTTTCTCGGCTACTCTTCATGGCAATGCTAGGAAATGGTATGATGATATCCCTGATGCTAGCATCACATCTATGGACCAGTTAGAAAAAACCTTTATCGAGAAATGGGGTATTAAATTAGAAGATATCCACATGCTAATAAAAAAACCCGAGTATATGAAACAAACTAAGAATGAGACTGTCAAAGAATTCCATACCAGGTTTGAGAATTTGCTACAACAAATTCCTAAAAGTCATCGTCCTGAAGACAAGTACCTCGTTTACCTTTATACCAATGCACTCTTAGTGCAATTAGGGTTTCTCCTCAGTAGAAAAGGGCCAAGAAGAATCCAAGAAGCTTATCACATGGCTATACAAATCGAGGCAAATATCTCTTTGTTCAAGGGAGAACACCTCTTTACTCCAGAAATCGAAGTCGATGACCCCAAAGGTACCCTAGATACTCTTAGTCTGGAGAGATTAGTTTCCCTTGAGATCTTTGTTAGTAAATTCCAGGAAAGAAGGGAACAAGTCATCGATCAACAAGAGTTTGAGGAGAGGGATCCTAATGAAGGTTTCCAATCCCATGAGGAAGAGCAACAATATACTCATGCTTCTACCGAGGATAATGAAGACCTGGTTGAAGAGCGAGAGCCTGAAGATATCAAACATGACGATGAAGTATTAATGTGTGCTCCTCCCTCTGATGAAGCCATCCAAGATCATATTCCTTCTACACAAAAAGAAGAGGATGAGGTTAATCACTTTCCTTTTCATGTTTTTGACGATACCCTATTCTATGATTCAAAAGGTGAAGAAGAAAGGGAATCCTTGGACAAGCTAGACCCTCTGTATTATGAAGCTAAAGATGTAGGGGAAAATCATGAGGATGAAGCACTAATGCTTGCTCTTTCATTTGATGAAGTCATCCAAGTCTTCGACGCTCTTGCACAACAAGAAGTGAATACGGTAAGTTATTTCCCTTTCCAAGATTTTGAAGATGCTTTATTTTGTGATTTGGAAAGTGAAGAACGGTTAAAGGATCCCTTGGATGTTTAAGCCCTTCGTGTTATAGTAAAGGTAATGACATGGTTGATAATATTGATGAGTTCATACACGTTGGGAAACATAAATGGGATGTGATTGGGTATGCCGGGGATCCCATTTACGACATTGAGGGTCATTTCCAAATGTTTCCTTTACAACTATCATACGAGGTTACTACTAATTTTGACATTTGGCAACAAGGAGATGATGTAGTTGCTGATGTTTTCCAAGCACCCAAGGATGACCTAGTTCTATGTTCTCCTGATGATTTTCGGTCATACCTTGAGGATTTTGATGAGCATTCCTTTGAGCACTTGGATTTAATCTATGAAGAAGATTATCAACCACCGTTGTGCTCAAATATTGATCAGGGTAAGGACGTTGCTTGCCTAAAGCAAGATACTTGTGACAAGGTTTTCCAGCTCCCTTCGATTACTTTACCTCGTTATGTCACTAAGGATGCAGTTGGGAAACATGTCCTTTTTCCCAAGTTTTCTATAGGGCAAAGCCTTCTTTTAGAATTCAAGGGTAGGTTGAATACCTTAAGAAGAAGTTTGTTATCTCAGTCTTTCAGCTTTCCCTTAAAAAATTGCCAGTCATCCTCTAGGTTCTTGCTAGTCCCTTCCCAGACCTCGGGATGTGATGACGTCCAAGGTAGCCAACCTTCAGACTCTTTGAGTTAGTCTTTTGAGCATTTGATTTTTCACGATTCTTTTCTGAGATGGTTTGAGCACTTTCCTAGAAGTGTAACTTGTCATAATTTTGTCCCTCCCTCCCGTCTCCATGAGCTAGAATTTACGACTTCCTATGATATGATGCATGCTCTAACTCATGTTATTTTGTGCTTGACTTGTCATTGTTTTGGTTTATGATGAAGCACATAGGCATGTATTATGAGGTATTGCTAGGATGGTTTCACTGGTTATATGACTAAACCTAACATTCAACCAACACGTAAGTAGAGGTAGGTAGGCATTTGCATCCATTGTAAATACCATTTGCATATCATGTTAGCATAGTTGTAGTTGCATTTTCATATTGTCTTGTTTCATTATGTATATATGTATGCTCATGATCATATTCTAGACTAGAGATGCTTTTATCAGTTTATTTTATCATATATGAACAAGGGGTGATATCACCACCCTAAGGATTACTAATATCTTTTGTTGAGATATAGCAGGCACAGGTCATACCAGAGATGCTGAGGTTCTCATGCGCTCTATCGTGAGCACATGTCCCCAAGTTGGAGCCAGATGTTATCCCCTATCCTAGGGATAACTAAGGAGATCACGTCTCGAGGCCCACATGCCCTAGACATGGAGTACCGAGAGCTGGACGACTTGAGCATGTTCCCGGAGGGCCCCTCTTTTCTTCAGTACAGTCCATTTATCAGCAACAACAGTAACCATCTCGCCAGCTTGGTCCCGAAGTAGCAGTGTGTCTTGCTCCATGAGGTAATGAGTCCGAGTATCATGGTATGTATCACTGTGATTTTTTAAGCACTTGAATACGTTGTATTGAATCCTTCTTCATTTCATGATGTTTGCTTGGAAATTATGCTCTTTGCCTCGTTCATACCTGGAAGGGTGACATGGTGCCCTAGTAAGTTGATTTCCCTTTAGGATGGGTTGCCACTAGGTGGGTCGGTGAAAAGTCATCGTCTGTTCCCTCCATACTTACCACTTTCCATCTTTATTCCTCTCATCTCCCCTACCTTTGTTTGGGCGTTGGGATTGGCTACACTAGGAAGGGTTGTACCTTACCTTGTGAGAAGAAGGGGCCAAAGGCCCAGAGGGTAAAAGTAGCTGGCAAGAGTTAAATGCTAATTTTGAAACCTTTGAGATGCTTCGCCTAGGGATCCCCGAGAAAGCAGTGAAAAACTTCTCAGTAAGAAAAGGGGACCCATAAGATACATAAACACTCAAGGTACTAGTTGATGGATAGGAGGTCTCATCACGAGCCGACCTATTATGACCATGGGTATGTAGCGGTATGACACTAACACCTTTTGGTCACCAAACCAGGTTAGCGGCTCTTGGTGGCATAGCCAAGAGAAAGGGGGTCTCATCACGAGCCAACCTTCTCATCTCCGTGAAAAGTTTGTGGATAATGTTATCACCTCTGGTCATCAAGCCAGGACAGTGGCCCTCAACTATTCCCTTGAAGCACAAAAGAAAAATATCAAAAGAAATAAAGCTAAGAATAAAAGGCAATGAATGGGCTAGGAAACAATTGCATTTATGACAAGGTGCAACTCGCCCTCTACAAAGGCACCCACAGGTAAGACTTTACAGTTCCCTGTTATTACATGCACCCCATGCTCAAACACTTACCCCATGCTACCTCATACACTAGCATGACTTGGATTAGATCCCACCTGGGAAACACCCCAAACTTAAGAGAGGTTAGCCCAATAGGACACCTTGAGACCTTCTCCAAACCTAACTTGTCAAATTGCATAACGTCTTTGAGCATTTGTCTGGGTTAAGGGGGTTTGATGCACATGTTTGGGTAATTTAATTATTGGATGTGATTTACATGCTATGATCCCTCTGAGTTATGAACCCCTGGAGGGTGTACTTGTTATTGCTGCAGGATCTTGCCCGGTGGACAGGTACACGTGAGGGAATGATTAGCTCGGACCTTCATGGGGGCTTAAAGCCCACAGATGGATGCTGCAACCCCAGCTAGGGGTAAGAAGAGATTGAAGATTTGCACCAGGAAAAAGGAAGGACGTTGCCTTTGGGTGCACCCTGGCAGACCTAGACCCAGGGGGACCTTGCTCTTTCATATGGACGTTAGCCCTTGAGGGCCCTGGACATCATGATCATAGCCCTAGACGTCATCCAGAGCTAGGGCATCATTTCGGAGGCATTTATCAACCTGGTGGCATGTGTGAGCATCATCTGGGGCCTTTGGAGGCCAAGCACCCCACTTTTCTAGCTCAACGTTTCACCTATGAGCCTCAACGTCAGCCTAGAAGGGCATGACATCACCCTTGGAGGTGTCTTTAGATGCTAATTAATTTTTATCATGTCAAAATTGAATTTTATTGTAAATTGGCTAGGTTGGCCTTATTTTTGACCTAAAATTAATTAAAGGTCAAAGTTTTGTATAAATAAGCAGAAAGTACATTCATTTTAAACACCACAACTTTTCACACAAGAGAAGGGGTCTGAAATTTGCGCCCTAGTGAGGGCTATTGGCTGAAATTGTGAGGCGCACTCTTGTATAAGGCTATTTTTTGCAACTTGGATCAATCTTGAAAGTTTTTATGGCGACCTTACATGGTATTTTCATGATTATTCTTGGTGCAAGTAAGTTAAATCTGCATTTTTTGTCATTTATTGAATGGTTTGTGTATGGTTTTATTTGCTCATACAAGATTATGAAATTGCATGGTATACTCAATGCTTGAAGTAAGGAACTTAAATTGCTACTTTCTATTTGCCAATCTTTTCATTGAATTGATCTAGTGACTATTAAAACCCTAGAGCCCTAAATTGCTAGCACTCTAAGGATTTTGACTTAGTTATCTTTGCATAAGTTTTACTCCATAAGAAGCCGAAGGAGAGCAAGGTGTTAGGGCCTAGAATTGCCTACACCCTAGCATCTTGTCTCTTGAGGTCAATGCATATGGGGACTTAAGTTACTACTTCTCTAATGCATTTCCCTTTTAGACTTTTATGCATTATCAAATTGATTTGCAGCCTTAGAAGAAGCCATCCACTTGACTCCATAAGCCCTAGAAGGCACTAGTTCTTGCCTCTCTCTTGTTGAAGGATTGATTAAACACTCAAACACTCTTCTCCTAAGATTTTACTAACTATCTCTAACCCTAGTGTAGCCTAGATCACTAACTTATTTGCTGCTGTTATAAATGTTTGCTACAACCATCTAATTGCAACAAATTTTCTGAATACTCAACTTTGATTGCTAGCTAATCATTTCAGAAATTGCTTATGACAAGTTATTATCATACTACTTAGTCAATGCTATCTTTTCATTGTCTTTTCAAGCTTTTTTGAGGAGTATTTGTTGCAACTGTTACATTTTATCAATTGCTGTTGTAAACTTATTAACTGCTGCAATTTTATATCAGTTAGCACTTATTGTCACTGTCCATTGTCTATTGAGGTGTTATTATCATATTTGTACTTAGAATTATTATATATGCATGCTATATTGTCTTGTTCCGGGCAGGTACATCAAGCACTTCCTTAACCTCATCTTTGGGACACAGATTTAGTGATTTTGGTAACCAGTGAGGGGGGAATATATCTGGAACATAACCCTAATTTTCCAGCCCTTTAGGTTACCGGGGACTCCTCCCCTGTGGTAGACCTTGCCTATCCCTAGAAAGTGGGGATTTTCTATTAAGGTGACAGTGATAGGATATCCTGTTTGTTACGCCAATCTCCCTTACTTGCCTTGGGCTTTGGGCAAGTACAAATTGTGCGATAACATGCCCTACTAAGTGAAGAAACATAACCCTAACACCTCCTCAACTAGTATTTATATGTGAGGATGATGCCTCACTCTTACACACTCACACTCACTGATCCAGTGCGCATATCTTGAAGGCAATTGCAGTTGCAGGAGGAAGGAGAAGAGAGCCGCATGCTCAGTCTTAGTTTATTCTTGGTGTTTTGGTCTTAGTCTTGGCATTGTATTGGCAATATATTATTGAGGAAGTTTTTGTTGGGTTTTCTCCCCCATGAGGGTTTCCTAGGATAAAATGCTGCGTACCTTGTGATTGTTGTTTTGGAAATGCATTAATAACCTAATAACAACAATGAAAACTTAACATCTACCATATCCATATTTCTAGATATGTATAAAATTTTATGCTTCATTTTCTTTTTTCTTCAAGATTCAGTGTAGTGTTTGCAATGTCCATTAGATATACCTCTTCTTGCCATTTTCTAATGGGATATTTAACACTTATCTACATGTGATTTTTTAATTGCAACATTCTTTTGTGTTGATTTCCCATTTGTTTTGTGCCATAGGTTTAATGATTAATCAATACCCTACAAAATGCCAAATCCATTGGACCCAATGTGGGAATAAGGTGACCCAATTGAGCCTCATAATCGACAGACGTTGAGGTGCAAGTTATGTGCAAAGGAAATATTTGGCAGGAGCAACCGCTTGAAATACCTTGTCAAAATCCGAGGGATTGAAGTAGATATTTGACTTTCATATACCCCAGAAATCGTCCATATTGCAAATAAATCAATTCTTGATGTTGCTAAGAAGATAAGATAAGATAAATATATTGATATCCGACAAATGACCACTAAAGTAGGTCAATGGGACTGTTAGGTACAATGATGTCTATACAAAGCAATAAGCAAGAAGCAAGAAGTAAAATATAAGTCTAATCTAAAAACCTAGAAGGCGAACTCCAAAGAGTGGAGAAGCAATCTAGGAGAAAGATGTGCAAGATGAGTGGATCTAGAGTTTATGGCATCAGTAATATGAGGCTACCTTGGTCCATTGGAGCCATCTCTCCTAATATCCAAGACCAAATGGAGAAAACTTAAAATAGATGCTTGTCCAAAAGAAAAATCGAAAGAGGAGCTAGAATGAGTGTTGTGCTACTGTCTGGAAGGAAGGACCCCTTGTTGTGTTTTGGAAGAGATCATCTGGCGACCAGTCTGTCTGCTAGTATGAGGCCTAGTTTGATTACGTCACTGAGGTCTCACAGAGGTAGGAATAGAGTCTCATGTCCTCATTGATCTAGATTCATCTCTATCCATCTATCGCTTGGTGCCCCTATTCGAGAGCACCTTAAAGAAGGAAGTAATCCATTGGGTGGGAGTTGCTTCAGAAAATGAATGTGGCTAGAGGATAGAAGAGCAGAGATGGAGGGCCTCCTACATGTATAAGGCCAACCATCTCTAGACAGGGTATACAAAGAAATTGCCAAGTGTCTATAGCTCTTTAAAAAGACAACGAAGCCGTCCTTGAATCACATAGTACACCGAGCAACGGAAAATGAAGTGCTCCTTAGGCTCAACCTCACGGAGATGGAACAATTGGAAAATCATGTCTAATCAATCAATCTGGTAACGAGTCTTAATCCACGGCCTATGAGATCCAACTTTGAACTAGCCCATGGGGATCCAAAGAGTGTGCATCCAATGGCGAAGTGTGTAATGGGGTCGAATAACGAGTCCAACCCTCGTAACCATTAAGTGCTCAACATAGAAGGCCATCTTCGAACGCAACCCACCCTAAGGGTTTATCCAAGTGCCCTGCACAAACTGCCTATAGATATCCTCCCTGATGCGTTCATCTCCTATCTATCAGGTAAGAGGTTGTTGGGTGCATCAAAGGAATATCTGAAAGGAGGGAGTTGGTCCATTGTAATACCAACAGATGCTAGGGGATCCAAGACCCAAGCATACCAACAATGAGAATGAACCCAAGAACTAATAGATGCAATGGACTCCGATGAGCAGTAGGCCAAGTATGGATACCAGTCCTGTCCTTTTACTGTATCATCGAAGCTACAAATATGGTGTATGAATGAGACGAAGCCAAACACTATCTCAAGTCGAAAGGGTCGAGCACCAAACTTTGCGAGGATGATGAGTTGAGGGATTGTATTCTTGCATCTAATGATGTAGTGAAGGAGGATGATTTGTACACTCTTTGTTGAAGACCAATTAGAATCAAGTAGACCAGGTCTCGAAATCTCAGAGCCGTATAAAACTTTGGGTCGAACAAGTGCCCATGAGCGACATGTTGGATGATATGTCCTAAAAATGGTTCCAAAAACATATCCTTTCAAGAAGGGCCAAGGATCCGTAGCCCTTTCCCGATTCGAGGTTGGAGTGCATGCCACAAATTGAAGCTGGGTCCTATGAACAATACCCCCAAATAATTATACGTGCAGGTGATTTAAATATCCTCTTTGAAAAATAAATGATGATCAAAGAGGGTCTTGTTCAACCCGTTGAAGATCATGACCTTGGTTTTACCCAGTGTTGTCGCAAGAGTTGACTCTAGGCTGTAATAGAGCCAAGCCTTAGCACATTTTAAATGAAATAAAATTTGTTGATTGATCAGTCATAAGAGGCTTCTAGAACTAGGTCTGAAATAGGCCCTTCACTCATTTATAGATCAGAAACGAAGAGGCATGACATCGTTTGTCTAATTGATTCAATAAAGAAGATGGATAGAGGATAGGAGATGAAGAAGACTGAAACAAAGAGTTAGGTATCTAATTTTGATAGGTCTATTCTTTATTTCAATGGAAGAAATAACACCAAACTTCAAATATCTGAACACAGGTCTTGTCTTACTCACAACAAGACAGAGGAAAAGCTATGAACAAATAAATAAAGCAAAACAATTAAGATGCAGGTCTTGTTCTACTCACGGCAAAACAGAGGAAAAACTGGACTTTAAGGAATGCTTTAAATTAGCTACAGCAGAAGTATTACTGAATTGTAACCATTACAAGCTGAATTAATGAATGGAAGGAAGAAAGAGAAGTGGTGAAAACTTCAGAAACAGTAACACAGGAAGAAGACAGAATTAGACAGTGACAAGGTGTAGAATCTCTTGGCATTCTGTTCTATATTTGCTGAAAATGAATGCATTACAAACCCAGCCTCCAAAAGGCTCTCGGGCGCTCCCCCCCTTTTTTCTTCAAGAAGATACAATAATATATGTCTTCTGGCCCCTTTAAAATAACTGAAAAACGATTTGGATTCCAAAAGAAATCCCTCTAGAAATGAACAGGCATTTCATGTAGGTATTGAGGTCGAAATCCTCCCAAAAGATAACAACAGTTACCATGAAATTCGGAAACTTTCTGCCATAGAAAATGGGCGAACTGCTGAAAATTGGGGCTGCGGTTATGGTTCTGTATCTTTTGAATCGTGACAGCTGTGTATAAAATGAAAGAGGTTTTTGTTCATCTATTTTTTCTGACCAAAAACCTCTCTCGGTTTCCTGAGATCCATTTCCATTTGCCCCAGATCTGCCTTTCAAAAACATGTGTCAAACGGAGAAATTCTAAGATCCGAAAATTAAGGCTCGGAGATGGATTCGATTCTCCCAATCCGTGACACCTGTAGGAAAACTGAGGGAGGTTATTGATCTCTGATGTGTTAGGCACAAAAACCTCCGACCGTTTCTCAAAATGATATTCGAGTCGCTCATAATCATTATTTGAAAATGATGACTCAACACAGTAAAAAACGCCACATTTTTGAAAACAAACCTCATCTTTCAGGGGACTTTTGAATGCCTTCCCAAGATCCAAATGAAAATCTGAATGCACCAATGGAAAGCTTAGGATCTGTAGATGTCAATCGACCATTCGAGCGCGCAAAACGACCTCTCCACGGCTGAGAAAATGGATTTTTTGCTGAGGCAGTTTATTGCATATGAGAAATCTGTGATTTCGGTGGCTAACACGTCAAAAACAAAGGTATCTTAGCTACCGAAAGTCCTGGCTTTCGGTGGCTAACAGTGCAATTTTGGAGTGCCGTAAGCCATCGAAAGTCCCGAAACCCGATTTCGGGATTTCGGGTTTCGGAACAATGGTTAAACTTTTTACATTGGTCGAACCTCCGATGGCCGAAAGCCCGAAATGGTGACGTGGCATTTGTATGAAACCTTAATATAGTGATTTTATTTCCGTTTATTGCATTTTTTTCGTGCCTCCTCGTGAGCTCTTCCTCCATGTGGTTTGATGTGTGATGCTTGAATGCTTGGTCTCGACCGATACACTTTCGGCAGCTAAGGGCATATGAAACCTGAGATTTAAGCTACCGAAAGTCTGCACTTTCGGTAGCTAAACACTATAACTTTTTTCTTTCTAAGCTATCGAAAGCCAAAATTTCAATATTTGTTCCAACACCCAGGTTGACCATCAACTGATGAAGGTCACAAAAGAGGGCCAGAACATCCAACTGTCTCTACAACCCTTCGAGGGATGAGTCTAAAAGGATCACATCATCCACAAAAAGCATGATAGAAATCAAGACATGGTGGAAGAGGCACCTATCTCTGTCCCAGATGTGCTCGTGCAAGGACTCTAGCTCGTCAATGTAGATCCCAAACATTGTGGGGGACAGGGGGCAACCCTGTTTGACCCCAATGGTACTCCTGATAAAATCTAATATCCCCTGTGTTGTGCATAGACAACCTAGGACCGACTCATAAACGCGAATGATGGCGGTCAATGTAGGTTTTAAACCTTTACAATATAGCAATGCACATACAGATTCTTTATAAAACAAAAAAAAAACAATAGTAATCACACATAGTACTCATAAATTTACCTTGGAAACCCTTAACCGAGAAAACCAACAAGATGTTCAGAGTCTCGCCTTGGAAACCCTTAACCGAGAAAACCAACAAGATGTTCAGAGTCCCACCTCTAACTCTCATTGTATTAACTTCACCATTGCAATACAATATATAGGATCCCACGACATCCAAAAGTCCCAATCCATTGACCTAGATTAGATTACAACCTTAATTCCTTAATCAGAATTAGAAAACCATGGGGCTAATCGTGCAAAGAATATAACACATACCCAACATTCTCCCACTTGTTTTCTTTGCATACAGGGGGGGCGAGGATTACATGATCAACAATTCAACGTAACAATGCCCATTGCTTCTCTACACCAAGAGAACTTCTCAACGCTTATAGACATTGTCAATGAATCTGCAATATTCGTCAAAGTGTCAACCTTCTTGTCTTCAACCATGTCTCTTACAAAGTGATATTGAACATCGATGTGCTTTGTCTTAGAATGATAAGCCAAGTTCTTTGCCAGAAAGATTGCACTTTGACTATCACAATCTAACATTACAACGTGCTACACAAACCCAATACCTGAACACAACCTCCGTAACCATACAACTTCCTTACTCTTATGAGTAGCAACCATGTATTCAACTTCTGTAGTTGAGAGTGCCACTACAGATTGTCTCTTGCTCATCCAACTGATTGCTCCTCCAAATAAGTTAAACACATAACCACTTATAGATTTTTTGCGATCTAGATTCCAGCCTAGTCTACGTCAACAAATCCATGTATGTCCAACACTCTGTTTGCACCCAGTCTTCCTTGATAGAAAATTCCATAATCTGTAGTGCCATACAAAATTCAAATACCTGAAAACCCTCTTTATAGTTGTCCAATGCTCCTTCCTTGGTTTTGACATATACCTACTTAAAACTCCCACTGAATGTGCAATGTCCGGTCTAGTACAGACCATTGCACATCAAATTGCCAACAACACTAGCATACGGAACATGGAATATGTCTTCTTCCTCATCCTGTGTGTTGGGACATTGATCTGCGAATAACTTCACACCTACAGAAATAGGGAATTTCACCGGTTTACATTCCTGCATATTAAACCTCTACAATATTGTCTCAACATATTTCCTCTGATTCAACCAAAGTTTCCTGTTTGCCCGATCTCTTTTAATTTCCATGCCCAAAATAAAATTTGCAACACCAAGATATATCATATCAAACTTAGAAGACAACTAGTGAAAACCAAGTCCCAAAATATAAGTATTGAACTTTTGATACCACATCTTTGGAGATCGCTTTAACCCATACAGGGGCTTTTTCAGCTTGCAAACCAACTCTTTCTTACCTTTCACTGCAAAACCTTCTAGTTGTTTCATGTAGATTTCTTCTTCAAGATCCCCATGCAGGAATGTTGTCTTTACATCCATCTGTTCTCCTTCCAGATCAAAAGCAACAACAACAAATAAAAGAAATCTAGTAGAAGTCAATTTAACAACAAGAGAAAAAATATCACCAAAATTAATTTCCTCTACCCGGGAATATCCTTTTGCTACTAGACAAGCTTTATACTTCTCCACTTTACCTTCTGCATTCAACTTCTTCTTAAACACCCATTTTCTACCAATGGGTTTTCTTCCAACTGCAACTCATCTAAATCCCAAGCCTCATTTTTATCCAAGGCTGCCATTTCCTCAATTATGGCCTTCTTCCAAAGTTTACCATCCTCTGAATCCACTGCCTCCCTAATAGTTCTAGATCACCATCAGTAATAGACAAAGCATAATTAGAATGAAAATTAGGTGGAGAATACCTTTCTGGTTTTCTTCTTTCCTGAACCGATCTCCTCAATACTAGAGTATGAGATTCTTATTCTTCTAATTCATGTTCCTCTACCCACCTCCGCCAAATGCTTTTGTCTGGGACCCAATTCTCCTTACTTGATTCTACAGCTGCCAAGTACACTTGCCTCTCATCCATCATTTGGGAAGCAACCCTCAAATCTTACCCTCACTCGACCTGACCCACTTCCACCTCCCAAACAAACAACTCCCACCCTATGAATCGATGGTATGACGAGGAATGCAAGGCTCTCCACTGGCAGTTTCGACATGCATTCACCCATGTTCACCCCTCCTACCCTAACCTCAGAGGTTCCTATCGTCGTCTCCTCCGCCACAAGAAACGCCTCTTTGTTTCTTAGCGTAGATGAGACTTATGTACTTCCCTTACTCACTCCCCCAATGTAATGTCCCTTTCCAAATAGGAGCTCTAGAGAGGAGGCGGCTTAATGGTCTAAACCACCCCGTTAAACTATAGCCAGGGCCAGAAAAGGGGTAAACAGGGTTACTAGAGGTCACTCCAGTCATAGGTGTTATATTCGGAAAGTGACATTGAGCTAAAAAGGGTTAAAAGCGCTTTTAAGTCATTATGAGCTAAAAATAGAAGTCAACAGTGAAATAGGGTTTTAGCAGTGATTTAGGGTTTTGGAAGTCAACAGTGAATTAGGGTTTCAACAGTGATTTAGGGTTTTGGAAATCTATAAAGGAAGGGTCAACGACCTAATTCATCATTATGCAAATTATGACTTGTCATTGAGGAGAGAGGCGCATCTTATGAGAGATAGTTCAGTGGATTCCAGGAGGAAGACACCAGTTGGCTGATTTCGGTGTTGAGAGACACACCCTAGTCACCAGGAAGATCACACAGGTCTTCCATCATCCTTTAGCAGCAATTACTCAGTGTTCAGTAGCAAGGGCGCAACTTCTGAGGAGGTTTAGAGATCGACTTGTCCCATCCCGGGAGAATTTTGAGATTTCCCTCTGACCCATTTGAGAGTAAAGCAAGGTGCATCTTTTGCCTAGTTCCTTGCCATATTCCGACGGAGGAATCATCAGGGGCGCATTTTCCAGACTTGGGAGTGCGACACTTTTGGCGGATACATTTAGGGTTCCCGAGCGAGCATCAGGCCATATTCAGGGAAACCCTTCCGACCCATTTCCCAGTAGACCAAGGCAGTCATTTTGAGACATCTTGTCTGATTCCGACGGTGGAATCACTAGGACGCATTTTTCCAGAGAAAGAGGGGCGCATTCCCCAAGGGGGATCCATCCGGGGTCCAAACCGACCAGTAGAGGGGTTCGACAGTTACTAGTACTGAGGACTAGTGCAGGGCGCATCATTTGGTACAATTCCTAGGCCATTCCGAGAGGTATTGCTCCCAGGGCGAACTTTCCAGACTTCCAGTAGTTACCGTACGAGCTGCCATAGTTCCAGCGCATCCATTGATCCCGCAGTGCTCACATATTCCGGGTATTATCTTTTAGTTGCTTATTTGTATTCCGGCTAAGATCCTTTTGTCTTTTGATCTAGCCGAGTATTGTCATTTTATTCAGCCGCATTCGGCCTTTTGTAATCCGCAGAGATATCATTATATAAACTTTGCAGTCCTTTGTAGCATTTATTATTTGTATGACCATCTATATGCTGTAAACAATTGATCCTACACACACATTAGCAGCGTTTCCTAGACTAGCCAAGTCAGGAACATTACAGTGGTATCAAAGCTTTAGTCCTGCTAGCCTGTGACTAAAGACAATGAGTGCAGCAGAAGACCCAGAGGGCCTTGAACACGTAGGTGGCGAATATGTCACTTACAACAGGCGTAAGGAAAGAAGGCATAGGCTTGACTTTCCCCCTTTTCCTCCTAGCTTAGAGGAAGAGGAAGAGGCACACAGAGAAGCAGAGAGAAGGGCAGAGCGTGAGGCGGAGCGCGAAGCAGAGAGGATGCTAGGAGACAGATATGAGCGAGCAGAGGGCAGTGGCATGGTCCCCGTGGATCCAGAGACAGCTTTCATGCAGGTTATCAATGATATGTTAGCTAGTCAACGAACCATGTCTTAGTCCTTGGCACAGGTGGTTGATAGATTGGCTAGAGTGGGCAACCCAGACACACAAGCCCTGCATGCAACACAGGGGAACTTAGGAGCAGGTAGTAGACCCCAGTTACCCTCTCGCACATACACCTCTGTGAGTAGGATTCCCAGACCTTTGTTTCCCAGTTTCCAGAGGGCACCCCCGGTAGTAGCACCGCCGTCGATAACACAGAGGGCACCCACTCATGTAGAGGACATTGCAGAGTATAGGAGGGAGTACTCAACATTGGGCCGTGACTTCCATCAGGACATGACCTTAGTTGAGTACTGTGGACTCAGACTCAGGAACTGCCCCAGAGAGCCATAGAGAGGAGGGCCGCAACAACAGCAGGGGCATAACATGGATTTCATCCGAAAAGTTGGGAAACTCACCATCCCTTCTTTCGATGGATCGTCCAGGTGGACCGCCAGAGCTTGGGTACAGAAGCTAGATACATACTATAAGCTCAATCAGATGATCGAGACAGAGGCCATCAGTTTCGCGACCTTACACTTGGAGGGTGAGGCACACGAATGGTGGTATCATGGATTGGTGACATTGGGTCACAGTCGCATCACCTCCTATAGGGAGTTTACAGAGAGGCTCATGGACAGGTTTGACAGGAGGGATCCCGAGATCCACTTCAGGGATCTAGCCCAGTTGAGACAGACTGGCACAACATAGGTGTTCATCACGGAGTTTCAGCGGGTAGCCGTGGCAGTGACAGATATACTAGAGCCCAGGCTGATCATGCTATTCACAGAAGGACTCACAGAGCCTTTGAGAGGATGGGTGAAGGCATATAGGCCTCCCACTTTACAAGATGCCATCCTTCGCACTCGAGATTTGGAAAACTCAGTGCCAAAGACTAAAACCTTTTCCAAACCATTCGTACCCTAGAAGGATCTAGACAGGAAGCCATTCCAGAGAGAATGGAAGGGCAAGGAGAAGTTGGATGATGAGACTAGGCGGGAGCTTATGAGGAAGAAGCTTTGCTTCAATTGCAGAGACCCTTGGGTCCCAGGCCATAGGTGCATGGGCAAAGGAGAGATTCATTATATTGAGGTGGCAACCGACAACACAGACAGTGAGGAGGAGCAGGAAAGTGGATCCACTAGCTTAGAGGAGGAGTCAGAACAAGCAGAGGAGCAACCTCGCTGTAGACCATCGACACCGGCAGGAGCCCATCCTCCAGTAGTCCCAAAGCCGCCTGAGTTGGCTAACAGCAGCAAACCAACAAAGGGAGGAGTCATAGCGACCCTTTCTGATGTTCCCAGATATGACACCCTCCGGATCAGAGGGATTATTCATGGACAACGGGCAATCGCCCTGATAGATGGTGGGGCCGCCCACAACTTCATCGACGCTTAACTAGTATCGAGATGGGCACTTTAGACATAGGAGTTTACGGGGTTTGATGTTGTGGTAGCAGATGGCCACACAGTGGAGTGTCTAGACAGAGTTCCAAACTTAGAGATAAAGTTAGGCAACTACACAGTGAGAGACATTTTATGTGGTTGACCTATCTAACACAGATGTGGTGAGTTCAGTGGATGATTACCTTGGGAAAAATCACCACCCACTACCAAACCTTGGAATGCGATGCAGAGACCAGGATGGGAAGAAGGTTGTTCTAAGAGGTATGTCGACAGGAGCACCCAGGACAGTTTCATCCAAGAGGATTGAGAGGATATTCAGACACGGGGAGGTAGCATATGCCGTAGAATGTTTGATCACTACTTAGAAGGATTCAAAGGGTCGACAATAGTACCATACAGAGATCAAGAATTTATTGGGACAACATCAACAGGTCTTCCAGGCGATTTCACCAGGGAGACCACCTGACAGGGGGTTGAGCACACCATTGAGTTGGAGGAGGGGGCCAAACCCATGATCACCCCCCCCTATTGTCATCCTAGGAGGTTCAAGGATGAGATAGAGAAGGCAATCAAGGAATTGCTAGCGATGGGACACATCAGATCGAGCAACAACCCATTGCTTCTTCAATTGTCTTAGTTCTGAAGAAGGATGGCACTATGAGGATGTGCATTGATTACCGAGCCTTGAACAAGAAGACCATTGAGAACCGATACCCTATCCCACGCATTGACGAGTTGATGGATGAATTGCATGGGGCAGTTTTCTTCTCAAAGATTGATCTACGATTTGGATATCATTAGATCAACATCCGAGAGAAGGACATAGAGAAGACGACATTTCGAGTTCCTGGTTATGCCATTTGGGCTAACCAATGCACCCGCTACATTCCAGTCTTGCATGAACCATATATTCAGGGATCAGTTAAGGAAATCATTCTTGGTTTTCTTCGGCGACATCTTGATCTATAGCTGGTCATGGCAAGAGCATATGAGGCACCTGGATGAGGTATTGAGCATCATGGAGGCACAATCATTATATACCAAAGAGTCCAAGTGCGAGTTCGGTATGACAGAGCTGCTTTACTTGGGCCACATCATCAGTGCACAGTGGGTACAGGTGCACCAGGAGAAGATCAGGGCCATTCTGGATTGGTCGACGCCCAGGAACGTGACAGAGTTGAGGAGTTTCTTCGGGCTTTGCAGCTATTACAGGTGGTTCGTCCGGGGTTTTTCTCAGCTTGGAGCACCGCTGACAGATCTTACCAAGCATGGGGCCTTCATATGGACCGAGAAATCACAGAAATCCTTTGATCACATGAGGGAAGTCATGTGCACTTGTCTAGTGTTGGCATTACCAGACTTCACCTTGCCATTTGTACTAGAGTGTGATGCATTCGACGAGGGTATCGGTGCAGTTTTGATGCAGGAAGGACACCCCATTGTATTCGAGTGCCGGAAGCTCAGTCAACCCGAGAGGTTGTACTCCATTTATGACGAGGAACTGTTGGCAATCATGCATGCCTTGACTAAATTTAGACAATATCTGGTGGGCAGCAAGTTCGTGGTCAAGACCGATCACAACAGTTTGAAGTATTTCCTTGAGCAGAAAGACCTCAGTGAGCGCTAACAGAAATGGGTGACGAAGGTATAGGCGTTCGACTTTGACATAGAGTATGTCAAGGGGAAGAAGAACATTGTGGCCGATGCACTATCGAGGAGACCCACAACATGTTCTTTGATGGAGATTTCAACAGATTGGAAATCCCACTTGTTAGTGGAATATTCCAAGAACAAGTTCGCTTGTGAGGTGATGGATGGGCAGATACAAGATGACTGATATAGGGTCATTGACAATGTCATATTTTACAAGGATAGAGTCTACTTGGCGCCAAATTCAGGGATCAAGAAGAAGATCTTCACAACAGTTCATGATTCACCTCTAGGAGGCCATCAAGGGTTTTTCAAAACCTATAGACAGATCAGGGAGAGGTTCTCATGGAAGGGCCTCAAACAGGACGTTATGAGACACGTCAGTGAGTGTGTGACTTGCTAGCAGAACAAGTCAGAGCATGCTCTTCCAACAGGGCTACTTCAGCCACTCCCCATTCCAAAGCAGAAATGGGAGAGTATATCTATGGACTTCATCACAGGTCTACCCAAGGTCTAGGGTAAGGACTGTATCTATGTAGTGGTTGACAGATTGACCAAGTTTGCTCACTTCTATGCCATACCGATAGAGTACAACGCAGTTTAGGTAGCCGAGCTTTTCTTCAGGGAGGTCTTCAGACTTCATGGGTTGTCGAGGAACATCGTCAGTGACAGGGACAGTCGGTTCAATGGGACATTCTGGAGAGAGTTGTTTTGGTTGGTGGGGACAGAGTTGACACCCAGCACCAACTATCACCCTTAGACAGATGGGCAGACTGAGATTGTCAACAAGTGGGTTGAAGGGTATTTGAGGAACTATGTAGGTGGACAACAGAGAATGTGGGTAAAGTGGCTACATTTAGGAGAACATTGCTACAACACCACCTTCCACATGTCCATTGGTATGACACCCTTCCGCACATTGTATGGATACGATGCTCCCACTTTGGTAGGCTTGGTCTTCGGGCAGAGCATGGCTCCCAAGGACAAGGATTGGATCATAGAGAGTCAGGAGATTCTCAAGTTGTTTAAAGAGGACCTGCAGACGACGCATAACCGACTGAAGATCAGTGCGAACAAGCACAGGATAGAGCGCAACTTTGAGGGTGGAGATTTGGTTTTCTTGAGACTCCAACCTTACAGACAATCATCTCTGAAGAAGAGTGGGGCCGAGAAGCTCACGCCCAGATTTTATGGCCCTTACAGGATCATGCGCCGAGTAGGCGAGTTTGCTTATGAGCTAGAGCTTCTAGAGGGGAGCAAGATTCATAACGTGTTCCACGTATCTTGCCTCAAAAAAGCAGTGGGACAATTCATTAGCACATCAGAGGAGCTTCCCCCATTGGATGAGGAGGGACAATTGGAGTTAGTTCCAGAGGAGGTTTTGGAGTTCCGGGAGCAGAGACTAAGGAGCAGGGTCATCAGAGAGTGTTTGATCAGATGGTGAGGGCTTCCAATAGAGGACGTTACTTGGGAGAGCGAGCAGGTGTTGCAGCACCCTAGACTGGTATTGCTTGAGGACAAGCAATTTCGGGAAGGTAGGACTGTAACGGCCCTTTCCAAATAGGAGCTCCAGAGAGGAGGCTTAATGGTCTAAACTGCCCCATTAGACTATAGCCAGGGCCAGAAAAGGGGTAAATAGGGTTACTAGAGGTCACTCCAGTCATAGGTAATATATTCAGAAAGTGACATTGAGCTAAAAAGGGTTAAAAGCGCTTTTAAGTCATTATGAGCTAAAAATAGAAGTCAACAGTGAATTAGGGTTTCAACAGTGATTTAGGGTTTTGGAAGTCAACAGTGAATTAGGGTTTTAGCAGTGATTTAGGGTTTTGGAAAATTATAAAGGAAGGGTTAGTGACCTAATTCATCGTTATGCAGATTATGAATGTCATTGAGGAGAGAGGCGCATCTCAGGAGAGATAGTTCAGTGGATTCCAGGAGGAAGACACTAGTTGGTTGATTTCGGTGTTGAGAGACACACCCTAGTCACCGGGAAGATCACATAGGTCTTCCATCATCCTTCAATAGTAGTTACTCAGTGTTCAACAGCAAGGGCACATTCATCTAGAGGGAGGGCGCAACTTCTGAGGAGGTTTAGAGATCGACTTGTCCCATCCAAGGAGAATTCTGAGATTTCCCTCTGACCCATTTGAGAGGAAGGCAAGGCACATCTTTTGCCTAGTTCCTCGCCAGATTCTGACGGAGGAATCATCTGGGGCGCATTTTCCAGACTTGGGAGTGCGACACTTTTGGTGAATACATTTAGGGTTCCCGAGCGAGCATCAGGCCATATTCAGGGAAACCCTTCTGACCCATTTCCCAGTAGACCCAGGCGGTCATTTTGAGACACATCTCGTCCGATTCCTACGGTGGAATCACTAGGACACATTTTGCCAGAGAAAGAGGGGCGCATTCCCCCAGGGGGATCCATCCGGGGTCCAAACCCACCAGCAGAGGGGTCCGACTGTTACCAGTACCGAGGACTAGAGCAGGGCGCATCATTCGGGACAGTTCCCAGTCCATTTCGAGAGGTATAGCTCCCAGGGCGAAGTTTCTAGACTTCCAACAGTTACCGTATGAGCTGCCATAGTTCCAACGCATCCATTGATCCCGCAGTGCTCACATATTCCGGGTATTATCTTTTAGTTGCTTATTTGTATTCCGGCTAATATCCTTTTGTCTTTTGATCTAGCCGAGTGTTGTCATTTTATTCAGCCGCATTTGGCCTTTTGTAATCCGCAGAGATATCATAATATAAACTTTGCAGTCCTTTGTCGCATTTATTATTTGTATGACCATCTATATGCTGTAAACAATTGATCCTACACACACACATTAGCAACGTTTCCTAGACTAGCCAAGTCAGGAACATTACACCCAAACACTTCTGGTGCATCATCCTCCCTCGCCACTCTCCCCTCCCATCAGACCTCAACCCTGGATCTCTATTCTCTCATATATCCACTCTCTATGATAATCCTGGGCAGCCCCAGATTCAGTTTACCTCTCCACCTTCATGCTTCCTATTCTCCGATAGTGACATAAGGGAGGTCGTTTTGGTGATGAGCAATAGTAAATCAACAAACGAGGAGGGTTTCCAGGTAGAGCACGGTCTTCGTGCTTTGGTTTCACACTTGGCTAATCTCTTCAACCATGTGGTCCATGTTATCCCCTATCCTAGAGATAACTAAGTAGATTATGTCTTGAGGCCCACAAGTCCTAGACATGGAGTATCGAGAGCCATATGACTTGAGCTTAGCCCTGAAGGGCCCATCTTTTCTTCAACACCTCCCATCTATCAACAACAACAACATCCATCCCATCGACTTGGTTCTGAAGTAGTGGTGGGTCTTGCTCCATGAGGTAATGAGTCTGGGTATCATGGTATGTGTCACTCTGATTCTCAAAACATCTGAATACGTGCATTGAATTCTCTTTTGTTTCATGACGTTTGCTTGGAAATTATGCCCTTTGACTTGTCCATACCTGGGGGGGTGACAGAGTGACCTCGTAAGTTGGTTCCCTTAGGGATGAGTTGCCAGTGGGTGGGTCTATGAAAGGTCTGTTGATATTATGGTAGCTTTGGGAGGTATGAACCTCCATTGTGACCTTTGACAAGATTAGAATTTTCCGGAAGAAAGAAAAGAATTGACCGTAACCCTAGACAAGATGTCGGCTGGAGAGAGAAGTCAGCCCAGGCAAGTCTGCCAGGAATACTATAAATACAGGGTGCCATTCTCTCATTTGACACACTTCTTAGAATTGTAGAAAGCCAGTTTTGCGCACTACAGTCCAACAGTCCTGTGCGCAAGTCCTGGGAAAGGTGCTGCGAGTTTTGGGTGGGACTCTCTGATCAACTTTGGTTACTTGTTGCTTGGTGCATTAGCCTTGCCTGACTATTGGATTGCTACCTGGATTCTTCTATTTGTCAAGGTCAAGGTGCTCGGAGGGTGGCTTCGGCCTATGGTTGGGTGACAATAGAGATATTGTCGATGGTAAAACGAGCACACTCTTTCATATTCTAATAGGTTATGGGCCCACACCTCCTTCATTCAGTCTAACCGTTGGAAGGAAACATAGCCATTAGGATATTGAGCTCGCTAAGGAACTGCCGCTAGGGTTACTAGGAGGAGCAGTTGCAGAAACCCTAAATCTCAGATCCAACACCTTGTGATGGAGCGTCTCGCTCAAGGAGAAGATATTCGAATGCGCCCTAGTTCAACGCACCTTTTGGCTCTCTCAAAAGACCCACACGTCAGAGTTGAAGTTTTGGATCAAAGCATGACCAATTACCAGTCAACCGAAGACATGAGTGAGACGATCAGTCTCCTACACTACTCAGCACTCACTGGAACGATTGAAGATGACATGTGGATAATCGATAGTGGAGCTTCTAGGCACATGACGGGAGATCAAGCTAGATTCTCAAACCTAATTGAGAAGAAGACATCGTACAAGGTAGAGCTTGGAGACAAAAGCATCTACCCAGTGGAAGGATTTGGACAAGCGTCCATCAAGTTGAAAAAAGGTAACAATGTTCACTTAAGCAATGTTTTATATGTACTTGGGTTAAAAAAGAATCTTGTATCCATATCTTGCCCAGAAGACAAAGGAAACAGAATAGCCTTCGTAGATGGAAAAGTATTATCTTGGCATAAAGACTCCAACATAGAGAATGCTAGGGTTATTGGAAGCCGTGAAGGAAATCTGTATAGACTACTAGAACAAAATGAAGAAGCTCTCGTACATAACGAAGTCAATCCCAATGAACTTTGGCATAGAAAGTACGCTCATATTAATTATCAAGCATTACCTTTTCTCAAAAGGACGGTTGAAGGAATACCAGAGTTGTAGTCTACACATGAAGGAATTTGCAAAGGATGTGCTCTTGGGAAGAATGTCAAGAAACCATTCCCAAGCAGCAACAACAGATCTAAGGAGATTCTAGATCTAATACACTTAGATGTTTGGGGTTCGATGCCAATCAAATCTCTAGGAGGATCTCTTTACTACGTAATCTTCATAGATGACTATTCAAGAAAGACTTGGTTATATCTACTGAAGACAAAAGACGAAGTATTCAACAAGTTTCAAGAATTCAAAGCAGAGATAGAGAACCTCACGAACAAGAAGATCAAGATCTTAAGAATAGATAATGGAGGAGAATACACATCAAAGGAATTCGTTGCATTCTACAAATCGACAGGGATTAGGATTGAGCTAACTGTTCCTCATAATCCTCAACAAAATGGTGTAGCAGAAAGAAAGAACAGATCTATCAAAGAAACCGTAAAAGCACTACTAAATGATCAAGGCCTATCCATGTTCTTATGGGGAGAAGTAGCCATGACAACAATATATGTGTAGAACAGAAGTCCTCACCGCATACTGAAGGACATGACTGCAGAAGAAGCCTTCTCAGGTAAGAAACCTAATGTGGAAAACCTAAGAATCTTTGGATGTCCTGTTTACTCTCATATTCCCAAGGACAAAATGAATAAACTAGAACCCTCGGGAAAGAAGGGCTTATTCGTGGGATATAGCGATTCATCCAAGGCTTATAGAATCTATATTCCGAAACAACATAAGATCAAAGTCAACAGAGATGTGACATTCAATGAAAAGATGGCTTTCAAGAAATCCATAGAAGAAACAATAGAAGAAGAAGAGAAAGAAGAACCTTTTGAAGAAAGCACAGAAAATCAAGATGACGAAAAGGAACAACCTGATCATCCTGTGCAACCATGTGAGACTATTGATTCAGACACCATACCGAAGACCAGGAAACGACCAACTTGGCTTGAAGCTACCTTACAAGATGTAGAAAGACTCAAGGTTCCCGAAGGAACATTTAGAAAAAGTAAGAAGCCTAAAAGATTCTCAAGTTATGCAGCATATATGACGAAGCTTCTAGATGAAGAACCTACCACATTTGAAGAAGCAGTTCAAAAGGGACAATGGAAAGAAGCTATGACGAAAGAACACCAATCCATTATGAAAAATGATGTATGGGAAATCGTACCTAGACCTAAAGAAAAATTAGTAGTAACTTCAAAATGGGTATATAAGATCAAACATGCAGCAGACGAAAGCGTGGATAAATATAAAGCAAGATTCATAGCTAGAGGGTTTTCCCAGAAGGAGGGAGAAGATTACGACGAAACCTTTGCTCCGGTTGCTAGATATACTTCCATTAGAGCTATCATATCTCTTGCTGCTTCCATGGGATGGAACTTACATCAGATGGATGTAAAGACAACTTTCCTCAATGGAGCAATCGGAGAAGTATATATTGAACAACCTCAAGGGTTTGAGGTACATTCCAGAGACACTCACGTTTGCAGATTAAAGAGAGCCCTATATGGACTCAAGCAAGCTCCAAGGGCTTGGTATGACAGAATGGACAACTATATAACGAGACTTGGTTTCTCCAAGAGTCATGCAGATCCAAATCTTTACTACAAAGTCATGGACAATGCACCTTTAATTCTACTACTATATGTTGACAATCTATTGATAACAGGTGAAGAGTCTCTCATCATCCAGTGCAAGAAGGAACTATCTTCTGAATTTGATATGAAAGATCTAGCTCTCATGCATTATTACTTGGGACTAGAAGTATGGCAGAAGCGTGGTGAAGTATTCCTTTGACAAGGAAAGTACACAATAAAGATCATTCAGAAGTTTGGAATGATGGATTGCAAGTCCATGGACACTCCTATGAATACAGATATAAGAAAAGTGAAAGATCTAGATTCTAATCCAGTAGATCCATCACTATATCGACAATTAATTGAATCATTGATGTATTTGGTAAATACTCGACCATACATTTGCTTTGTCGTGAATACACTAAGCCAGTTCCAGGTGGAACCGATGTTGAAATAATGTAACTGCGAAGAGCATTCTTATTATTTTTTATTATTGGATTAAATTCCCATTGAGGATTAATCATGTCATTATTATTATTATTGTTATTGGATTAATCCCCATTGAGGATTAATCATGTCGGTAATTGTATAAGGACCAAATCCCCTTTTGCGGATTGGTCATCGGAC
>ML779732.1:489224-504708 GCA_009831015.1 Picea engelmannii
TGACACATACCATGATACCTCGGACCAATTACCTCATGGAGCAAGAAACTTTTCTGATGCAAGCCCAGGCCGGTAGTGATGGAGGCTGGTACTGCTGGCAGGACAAGTCTGGCTGAGAAGAAGAAAAGATGGGCCCTCAAGGGCCATGCTCAAGTCAATCTGCTCTCGTACTCCATGTCTAGGACCATGTGGGCCTCGAGACATGATCTCCTAGTTATCCCTAGATATCGGGGATAACAGACCACATCCCTAGGTAAAAGTTTAAAAACCCATAGGAACCACTTGTCCAAGGTACAAATCTTCATTAAAATTCAACAATTCAAACCCCTATCTGCTGAAACTGCATGATAAGCAAGGTTTCCTTGAATGTTTGTATGGATTGAATAGTTTTCTTTTTGTTAGGTTAGTAGACACTTTTGGAGAATGAGCCACATACAATAAGCCTCATTGAGGTCTCTCTCGATATTTCTCTTCTGTCTTGTCTATTGGTGGTGGCAAGGAGCAGGTAGGGAACCATGACATTTCTGGCACCAGATCAGTGATACCACAAATCTCCTCTAGATTTTTGACTGGCAGATCCGCCCCCATAAGGATTTTGTGGTGTTCTAGTTCCCAATCCTAGCACAGGGTTCATCTTAACTCTCAACACAGGTCAGTTGCTTGCTCCCCAGCCTTCGGAGTGTTAAATTTTTAGCACTTGGTACACAGATCTGCACTCAGAAATTAAACCCTGGAAACAACTAGGAAACTAAAACTGTGAACACCTCTGAAAACAGTACATACTGAATGCTATATCTGCACACAAGGATGACTGAAAATATGAAGAGGAAGCTACAGGAGGACTCAGGAGTCAGACCATCATGCTGTTATCTTCTAATCTATATAAGCAGAGTTCTGGAAATAGTGGACAGCAAACACTATTGCGGCACTCAATCAAACATCTGTTTATTAACTCAGAAAACAGAGATTACATAGTTCAAAACTCAATGCACTCACTCACTCAAATCTATAAGACACACATCAATGGTCCTACTTATCTCTCCTTTATAGAATAGAAGAGGTCTAGGGTTACAATGCATGTAAACATACTAAGTGGAGTGCCTCCTTTGACTGTCAAATCCCTAATCACCTACGATAGTGCACCCAGTCTATATTAGTAAATTGCCAAGAATAACACGCTCACTACCAGTGAATTAAGTGACTTAGTGTCTTGGAATTTGTGCCCTCCTAGAATAGATCATCCACCATTCAAGGTGCTTTTCTTAAAACTGGAAATTTCCTCTAACCATGCACCTAGTCTAAATCTGGAAAAATACTCTAGTGCTGTTCTTTTTCTAACTTAAGAACATCACTTAAATTGAGAATAAGCGCCTAAATTAGAACAAAAAGAACACTTTGAAATAAGGACCCAGGCTTAGGTTAAGGCTGACCTAGGCTAAATGCCACTTATGTCCATTTATTGTAATGACTTGGTTATGGTTAAGGCCGGCTGACCTTGTCAATCCTGTTGTGGGCCCATAAACCTTCACTTGGTAAGTGCCCTACCTACATGAAAGGTATAAATAAACCCTCGATGTATTTTGTAAACACATCTTGTGAGATCTTGTGGTCAATCTTTAGCATAAAGGAATTCTTCTTTATCAAAGTGTTTTTAACCTACGGGCACCCAAATCTTTTGTTCTCCTTTTCATGCTTCGTGTTCTAGTTATGATTGGGGTTTATCTTTTGTGGTGACATTCCTCTCTCTTGTGTGCAATTGTGTAGGGCTGGTTTTCCCTCTTAGCACACTTGTTGGGGCTGTTTATACATATTGCCAGGCTGATTTCACAGATATTGGCTGAGCTGTTACATGCATCTACTAGGGTGGTTTTCTCACTTGTGCATATTATGCTTCTCTTTCCAGCACATTTGTGGAGAGCTCCTGTGCACTGTTGAGGTGTGCCTTTTCCTTTTTTTACTGTAGGTTTTTGTGTTGGAATTTTGGTTCCATTTGATCCCCTCATTCTCTTAAAACCTCAACCGCTTTAGGTTCTCCCACTTCTTCTTGTGCCTTCTGCAATCTCCATGTAAGCCATCTCAGCCTCCTTGATTGAACTGAATGGCACTGAAGTATCTGTTCCTTCACCGGAACCTCGTTGCTCTGAATCTGATCTCTTCTTCTGTTTGATAAGCTTTTGGGACAGAAAGCTCTTTTCCCTCCTCAACATCTGCTGGAGGCTCCTAAGACTTAGAGGATCATCCATTCTCATCAAATTTAACATCTTGACTGACCACTTTCTTCCGCTGTGCTGGAATATAGATCCGGTAAGCCTTGGAGGTCTCACTGTAACCAACAAATATACCCTTGATGCTCTAGGGTTCAAACTTAGTCCTCGTTTTGTCAAGCACATAAATATAAATAGGGCAACCAAATACATGAAAATGTGATGCTTGAGGTTTCTCACTAGTGAGGGCTTCCATTGGAGTCTTGTCCTTCAATATGCCATGAGAACATCTGTTCAAAATTTAGACAATTGTATTGCATGCCTCTGCATAAAGACACATGGGAAAATCCATGTCATATAGCTTTGATCATCTCTCTGATGGATCGGTTCTTCCTCTCTGAAACCCCATTCTACCATGAGTTGTAAGGTAATTTTAGCACCCTCTTGATCCTTGCTTCCCTGCAAAAGGCATCAAAGACCTTGGATATGTACTCTCCTGCATTATCGGACCTTAACACCTTTATCTTCCTAGTTGTTTAATTCTCAACCAAGGCTTTGAATTCTGTGAACATACTGAACACTTCTTCCTTAGTCTTCATAAAATAAATCCAAGTCTTCCAAGAGAAATCATCAATAAAAGAGACAGAGTACAAACTACCTATCAAAGAGGTTGAAGTCATTGGTCCATGTTGTCGTCTTATACACACCTGGGGTAACGCGGAAAAAACCTTCAATCCACTTGGTGTGTCCTTGGGGGCAAGTTTCGAGTCAAGGTGCTGTCACCTGATCCTCAACTCCTCTGTCTAGGCCAACTCCTAGCGAAGCCAAGGGGGGTAGTCCCTATAAAAATAATCTAAGGCGCTTTTAAACTAAGAAAGCAAAAGAATTACTTCTAGGAGTTTATTGCTTAATGAAACAAATACATTCAACACTTAACATTCATAATCATTTGAGATAATCAATAAACCATTTGTCCATAAGCATGCATATATTGAAAATGATACAAGATCTGCAAGATTTAACAATATAAGTTAGACAATTGCATGAATGTAAAATATTGCTCACATAAAGATAAACTAGTTGTACTAGTGCCTTAAAAGGAGTCGTGGGCAATTGTTAATCGAGTGTTTTATTAAGATAAATTAAAGTTGAGTTAATGAGAGAATTTTATTTGCATGAAAAAGTAGATGTTCATCTAAACTAGATTTGGTCCTTAGAAAAAGGTCCCTAAAGTGGAGGTTGAGCAATGCTGCAGATCCAACAGGGAAACCCTCTGATTTGACACACAAGCTCAAGAAAGTGTGGGGGGATCCGACAGGGAGAACCTAGATCTCAAAGTTCCCGCCAGATAACCTCACAAATGTTGAGATTAGTACCTGAGGAGGTGTTCCCCATGTGTTTTCCTTCCTTAGCACATGTGGGAAAGTCATTTGGCACTTTGTCCTAGTACTTTATGTCTATTTGTACTTTGATTTTGGTTAAAGTGCATTATGTCACTTTTGGCAAAAGTGAACATTAAATTACCTTTTTGGTGATTTTGAGGTGACATAAAGTGACTTAGGGAATTAACCCAAAAGTGGGTTTTGAGATTACATTTATGAGGAGTGATCTCAACCTTTGATTAGGGATGATCTCATCCCTTGGATCTTAGGTTTCTCTATTCTTGCCTAAAGAGGGGCAAAAGGCCAAAGGAGGGGCGCATTGTTCATGAGGAGACTTTTGCTCTTGGGAGGAGGAGTTTTTGGAGTTTGAGCATGAGGTTTGTTGCATGAGGAGCATAGGAGGAGGCCGCTAGCTTTGCAATAGTGCAGCTTGGGGCAGCTACCACCTATTATTTTGTGGAGAGACTTCATCTTTGAGGAGGGCGCATGGCATTATCAGGCTGTTTGCTTCCTGGAGAAGTTTCTAGCCATCAGATTTCCTTGATGTCAGTTGCAGAGTGATCACAGCAGCAGGACAGTCATTCCTGTGGAGGGGATTTACTATCTGGCATCTCAGTTAGATTCTGGAGCAGATCTGGCAGTTTCAGAGGGGGCGCACCATTCATTTGTGCATCTGACAGTTTGAGCTTGGATATCTTTTTCATTCTGGAGTTGCTATTGTACCAGGTTCTTATTGTATTTTGTTTACTGTAAAAGATATTAGCTCTACCTCATATATACATCATATCTCAAAACTGGTTTTCCCCGGGGGGGTTTTATYCAGGGTCATGTGACCAAAAATACCTGTGTCTACACATGGATTTTAGTTGCTGTTAGAAGCTCTTATTTCTGTCCATATTTCAGCATAAAAGATAGAGTAGGTGTGTTGTTGTTATTTGGAAGTATGTATGTATTTTTCCTAACATAAAAACTACTTGCAAGAGCACCCAAACATTGACAACAACCATAACACATCAGCAAAACCAAAACTACAGTTGGCTGTTATAAAACAACGGAAATTAAAATTTATGACAGCAGAAAACTTAGTGTCTTATCTTGGTCAAAGACAGACCAAGAAGACTGCTGATAGGACCTGGAATTTTCTACAACAAATCCTCTTACTTTTCCACTAAAGCGAAGATTTCTTGTAGGATTTCGCTAATTAGACTACAAGCAAGGTTTATTGACTTTGCAAGATTGAAAGAAATAAACTTTGTACCCTGTTTTGTAACTGAAAAAAGAAATTGCAAGATACTTGGAAATTGAAAGATTGCAAGACTTATTGCTGATACTAAATAAAGAACTCTAAACCAAACATGCATAAAAGATTGAAAGTTCCTTTTAATTAACATGCATGTGAAATGTGAGTGTTATGTGTGTTAGATTCACTTAACTTGTATGTGTGTTTGAGATAAAAATATTTAAACATGCATCAACAGAAAGAAAGCCAATGCAAGATACACAGATCCCCTTAATGGGGATGGAGAAACTGGGCACAAAAGGGCCCGCTTTTATTACATCTATTACAATGAGAACTAAGTTCTCTTTGAGTTTCTCCTTGAGAAACTGGATCCTTATAAGCTTTGGATCTTGAAAAATTACAAGAAAACAAAAGAAAAATTTCTTTGATAGAGTAGAAAGCCCCCCGGGTGCCCCGAAAGACTTGATTTCGCCAAACTCGACGGAATCTCCCCTTGTTTTTGGATGGACCTGCTAAAAACCAGCAAACAAAATTAGTTAGAAGATGATAGAAATCAATTTAAAAGACTAATTCGAACTTGTAAAATTTACTCAAAATTTTACGAAATTTTCTAAGGTAAAGAGACAATTTTTGAGACTTTTTTGATACTTTGCATAAACCTAACCTGGACTCTTCTAGTTGTCTCTGTTTGCTGTCCTAAAACAACAAGCATAGGACAACTAACTAGCTTGATTTTAAATGTGAAACAAAGCAATTAACTAGCTTAAGGTCTAGATGAAAATAACCTAGAAATTGCAAGAAAAATGCCTAGATCTACTTCTTTAATTAGAAAGAATGACAACTAGATCTAGAAACTTAAAGCATGCAGCATTAGATAATCGAATTAAACTTTTAAAGCAGATCTAAACAACATGCAACCAAAGAACTAGAAAGAGAGAAGAATTTTTTTATGAATTTTCCAGAGTTTTTGCTTGAGCATGGAACACTTGGGCTATGGGGTCCCTTTGATGTGAGAAAGAGGGAGAATGTCTTCTTTTTTCAAACTCCTTGGACAAACAACCGATTCAACCTAGCTCCTTTGCCTCTCCAAGGACTGGATCCTACATGCAACACAAGATACCTACAAATACCTGTATACTTGGTGTTTTCTACACAGAAAACCTCAATAACACATTAGTTTGAACATAAACAAAACATTCAATGAAATATTCAACATAGATAAAAAGTGAATTAAGCAGTAAACAAACTAAATAACTCACTCCAATTAGATAATAATATCCTTATGATCAACCAAATAAACAATAGACAAATGCAGTATATCAATGTAACATCACCTCATGTAAGTCCAACATTCATTCACACATAGTACCGCACACCATAGATGAGCTCCAAAGTCTTTTATTATTCCAATAGCATGAGAAAATTACAACAATGATGTACAAACTTGCCCAAACTTCAACCTCACTAATGGAGAGGATTTGCCTTGTTTATATAGCAAAAGGGGTGACAATTCCCATTAGAGATGCGCATAGGAGAGGAGGAGTGGCACATGAGTTAAGGAGAGATGCGCAAGAGTGAAGGGGAGTGAGTGTGAAATGTAGAGGAGATGAACGGTAGTGAATTAGGGGTAAGTGGGAGTAGAGTGAGGTGTAGTGAGGTGTGAGGGGGAGTGAACTTGAGTGAGCGGGAGTGTGAGGGCGAGTTGTGAACATTGGGATGTGCGCCCTCTCTCCAAATGCACCACATGTGCTAAGTGGGGTCGAGTCCCTACATTGAGATCTCCTCTATGCCATGTCACTCCAGTGAAGTCGTCTCTATCTGTAGAGAACTCTCCCAAGATTCCAGTTGACTAGGGACAAAGAAAAAACATGTTTTCAACATGTTCCCCAGTTTTCCTAAAAAATAGGAAATTAATTAAATTACCCCTTTTTCGTATTTTTCGAGCAAATTTCATTTTTTAGTGAAAATAATCACTTTTTTGTCTCGAAAGAAGGGAAATAGGGGTTTACATGATACTTTGGACTGGAAAACGAGTATAAATATGGCATCTAACAATGTTTGATGCCATATTTTTACAACTTATTGCTTTACAATTAAAAAACTCTATTTTTTGCGGGAAATTTATTTTTTCACTAAAACATTAAAAAAAACCTATCAAACCTAGCCACAATTTTCATATGACTCAATTAAGATGACCTTGTATGAGCTCATATACATTCAGACACTAGGCATTGGTTATACCATGCCAAGGCCTAACCACCAACACATACTCCAGCTCTGGAATCAGTCTTCTAAGTGAAAAAACTTATAAATTATTAATCGTCCACAAAGACAGGCAAAAAATAATTAACAAGTGAAAAAAAAACACTCTAGAGTACATGCTCGTACCTAGGTCTTAGGTGGCCAATAACCTTTTACAATATCTCATACTTAGGTCATTTATTATGTTGACCGCCCATTTAGCAATGGTGGTCAACTCATGTGCCATGAAGATGCATCACCAGATGCAAATTTGATGAAGACAGTATTGGTTCTACTTGGGCATTTGATGCTCCAGCACAAAATTTTGTAATCGAAATTTTCGCACCCCTGCGTGGGTTAATAATGTAATAAGTCTGCATGGATCATAGTTAGGTCAGGTACCTTGGGATGTTTCCATTGGGGGAGTTCCTTTCACCGAGGGTTTTTTATCCTCAGGTTGTCAACCGGGCTCTCGGGCCTGGCTGACTTCCCTTGAGTTTTTCCCTCCACACATGCAATAATTTCCTCCAAAGTGGTGAATGACGTTCTAATGGTCTCATCCTTTGGTAGCTATTGTTTAGGAATGTTGTAAATGACCATGCCAGACAGTGTAGAAAGTTTCGCTGAATTTCATCGAGTCTAGATAGGTTTTTTTTAATTAATTAAATTTTTAATAATTTAATTAATTAATTATTTTTTGAGCTAATATTGTAAAAATTGGATGTTTGATATTTTGATAGGGGTATTTGTGCTCAAAAGAAATGGAATAGCACCCTCTACACCCATAGACCAAGTTTCAGCTCAGTCGGACGAAGTTTACTATGTCTTTGTCCACTCGGAGTCAAAGTCAGTCAAAATAGCAATTTTAATTGCTAAGTCATTTTTGTAATTTTTGTAAAAAAGAGTTATTGGGTGAATGTTAAGGTGGATAAGAGCAAGATTAGACTATACCTAACCCTCCCAACCTTTTCCAACCTATTCTAACCCCTTACCCACCTTCTACACTCAAAAATCATGSCCCCCTAGGACAAGTGACGTTTTTCCTTGGTGGAGGTTGTTGTGACTTATTTGGGGCCCCCTCTCATGAGTTATGACTCCCTTTCACCCCCACATCACCTCCTAGGATGATCCCCCTCATTTTTTCTCATTAATTCCCCTCTATTTCTTCATTTTCACACCTTTTTTGCCCCCTCCAAGAGGAGTTACGCCTCCCCTCTTCTAGAAACTCCACAAATGATTTTTTTTTAAATTATTTGAGACCTATCACCTTCCTTGGCATCAATCTCAAGGCCTCCTACACCTCTTTGCTTGATCCCAACACCTCCTACTTTTTTCTACACCATAGATCCAGCTTTCAAACCCTAGATGGTGTACCCTAGCCTTGAGATCTACTCTTATGCTTGGTTGTGGACACTTGGCATTGATCCAAGAGAGGTAGGTTTGCCTCTCCAAGTATAAATAGATCCCTCTCCTCGTTTCCAACTCACCAATTCTTGAGCTAAAGTTATAATGCTGAAATCTCTTTCCACTTCCATCTTCTTGCTCTTGCCATCTTGCCATTTCACTCATTGCTCTTGAAAGTCTTGTAGCAACTTGTTGCTACAACACTCTCATACTTTTGGAATCAATAAAAAGCTTTGGAGGATTATTGGAGCATCTAAGAGTATTTTAGTTGTTTCATACATATGAGGTGATATTGTATGGTTCATTGTTTTTATGGTTGTTGGAATAGATCAATGGTAAAGTATTTTGCTAGAGTAGGGTAACAAAGAGTATTCTTGCTAGCTTATGCTTATGTTGGATAGCCTAGGGTTTGTAAGTATTTCATTCTTGTCTATTTCAATATAGCTATCTATTCCATGCTTCACATATTGCTTTGAGTTTTGCAGGTTGCTTCTAAGGATTCATTGGGATAGCATCAAGAGGAGCCTACCCTTGAAACCTTCTCACACTCCTTGCCTTTTCTTGTTCCATTTTACTTGCTGCATCCATTTCCATTTGAATTTCAGTTTCTAACATTCATAGATAGGTCAAATATAAAATTTTCATTTTCAGATTTTTTTATGTAATTTTTTTTTGTGTAAAAACATAAATTTTTTGACAAGTTTGGTGTGTTTTGCAGCATTTCCAGCAAGCTTTTACTTGCTGTTTTTTTGCAGGTTGTTACCAGATCTAAGGGGATATGTTGTCCAAAACCACTTAGAAGACTTCCCCAACATCCATTCTTTGGTTGGGTAACAATTCCTCAACTCTTCTATTTGTAAATCTAATTTTTCTCTCATTTTTTCATTCATTTTGGATCCATATTCTTAAACTAACCTAGATTAGTTTATTTTATCTTTTAGTTAGTTTATTCTTTATTCATATAATTGTTGGCCCCTTTTGTCCAATAGACAAGTTGTGTGGCCTTTCACTTTACTAATTTGTTGTTAGCTTAGATAACCCCCTTTGACCAACAATGGTAGGCTTGCCTCCACCTTGGCCATTGTGAGTGGTTCTTTTCTTTTCTTTCCAAGCTATTCTTTAAATCTCAATAAGCTAATGTGTCGGCACCTTGGGAGAGTAACCCCCAAAATCGCAAGGCCTTAAGGAAATCTATCTTTATTTTGATGTCTGTTCTTTCAAGTTTATTTTTCATATGCTTACAATCTTATTGCTAAATGGTTAAATGTTTTAATAATCTATGATCTATCTCAAGTGTTAAATCTATAAGTTCATAAATCATTTTTCCTTTTTACTTCTAAGCATATGTGGTTTTATTTCATAGTTTAAGATTTGATTCGTTAACTTGTTAAATCCTCTTTTTGTTTAAGCACATATCTTTACTTGGGTTTAACACACAACACATGTCGATGAATGGTTAGTCTTAATCTCTCTTCTCATTTTCATTAGGCAAGTTGTTCTTGCCCTTTCATTTTGGTTAAAAGTTGAATGTCTAAATGATGATGTGATGCTCATATGTGCTTAATGTTCTTTTCATTTGTGGCATAATCTCATGGTTTAAGACATTTCATTTTCAGCTTTACCTTTCAAGCACTCACTACATTAAGTTATCTTGTTTTATGGATTAATCTTTCACATTCATAACTTAAATTTTTTAAGCAAGTTTTCTGCTATAAGGGGTTTAAATTTCACATTTTCCTTCAAGCACATAAGTGGAATGGTTTATGATTAATTGCTATATCTATTGCACATTTCCATTTATGTTTCTAATGTGGTAAATGCTCTTTACTTTCAAGCTTTCAAACACTTTTTTATGAGCTTTTTCATTTCGGCCATGCGCTTAAACGTCAATTTTTAAGGGTCTAAAACTTTTCTAAAAGTCACCCAACACACTAAAGACCCACCCGCGGGTCATAATAACACTTAGACAACATTTTAGGGGCTTTATTCAGCCATCTCCACCATCTAAAACGGGTTTGAGGAAAACAATGGAAGGAAGTGGCGGGGGACCGTCTCGTGATTTCGTAGGGGAGATCCTTTCCGGGAAGTACTCTTACTGTCAGGGCTGACCATGGAAGCTAGGGTGGGCCTCGTTTGCCTTACTATCTTGAGCACCCGGCAGTCATTTGGCCAAGGGAGGAGGAATCTTAAAGCACAAACATAGTTTAGGGGAAAGGGAACATAAAATTTACTAAATCTTTAAGAAACTCCTTAATCATTTAGTTGCATAGATCACCTTTGATGTGTTAGGGGAATTAGATGTGTTGATAGGAACACACATTGGTGATAATCTCATTGCTTCATTTATCTTTATTGCAACTTTATGGTTTATGTTTTTATGTCTATGTGAGTAAGTAAGTTACATATTGAATATCTTGTTGATTTGCTTGTTGTGGTGTGAATCAAGAAAGTGTTGAGTATCCCACTCGAGGAAGCATCACTCTCTTTGATTCTTGAGTGCTTGTGTGGTTGCCAGTGAAGGCCGTCCAATAGAGTAAGTGCTATTGGGGCATGCTTGGCTAATGTGTTGTATCACTTACACTTCTTTGTATCTTTGGTATCTTGTTGTATCTTTGTAAATTGTGTAAAACTTGTAATCCTTTGTAAGTAATTCTAATCTTTGATTTGGGGTAGTTGATTTGTTCATATTGTAAAACTTGTGTAATAAACCACCCTCAAAATTAGTTGACCCCATTGCCCAACCTTAGGCACTAGTCATAGTTGACTTAGGGAAAGGGCTGATTTACATTTAGAATAGACTTGCACTTGCATTGCTGCCTTAGCATCCTAGGCTAGTTTTCCCCTTTAGCCTATAACAAATTAAAACTAACTCCTAGAACATTAACACTAAAAGCAATCTAGTAACTAGGGACAACCCCCCTTGGCTTCCCTAGGAGTAAGCCTAGAAGGAAGAGGTTCCAGTCAAGGTGACAGTGTGGGCTGGGAACCTAGGCATTGTGCCTCCAAGGACACACTAAGTGAGTTGGACTTAGCTCACGTTAGCAAGTGTGTATTAGGACGACAACATATTACAATGGTGGAAATGCGGAAAAAATGTGGTCTTTTGAAAGACCGACTGAACTTTGAACTCTGTCATGTGAGTGCTGACTGCTCAATCTTTGGCGGCTCATCAGGAAATCTAGCTTGTGCAAATTGGTGGATAACAGTCCACACACATTTGAATGTATAAGAATCTCTCTTGATTTGTGTTCTCTGCTTGTGAAAGTAGTGTTTCCATGCTTGCAGAGTCCATAGAGCCTGTACACTCTAGTTTTTTGAATCTCAAATTTTAATAATTCTTGCGCCATGTCTTTCAAGAACAAAATTGCTCGATAGTGCAGGTGACCAAACTGCTTGAGCCAATGCTTGCACAATTTGTCATTGTCTTGCACTAAAGCATCATGCTTCTTTGGATCTGCTAGTAGCTTGTAAAGGCCACTTTCATGCACTCTAGCCAATACTTGAGTAGGGATGGGGCTACTTTTTCTAATTATCACTTGATGATCGTCAAATTCAACCATACATTGTAATATTTGTCATGCAAGAAATTGAAAGAAGATTCTTTGTTGAACCAAGAATATACAAAACATCATTTAACTCAAGAACAACACTTAAAGGCACGTCAAAAGAGACAAAGCCCACTTTGGTAACTGGATAAGTGACATACCTATATGCCATCCTCTTCTTCTTGAAGCTTGCAGAAAACCTTCTTGTTGAAGGTTATGTCTTTGAGTGCTCCACTATGCACATATGACTAGAAATAATGTTAGTGGAAAGGCATGATACCATGGAGAAAGGTGTCGCGAGTGGAATACATGCATGCCATCCTCTCATTATTAAAGCTTGTAGAAAGTCTTGTTGAAGGTCATTATCTGGATGCTCCACTGTCCACATACGACCCAACACTAGAAACAATGTTAGTGGAAAGGCACAATATTATGGAGAAAGATTTCTAAAGTTTGGATGCTAACTCATCTACTTTTGTTGCAGCTTTTGCATTCCTTGCAAACTACTTTTGCTACTGCTTGGCTTTCTTTCTCTCTAGACATTGAGATGCATAGTGGCCCATCTTGTGGCAATTGAAACATTTCAGCTAAATCAGGTCTTTCTTCCCCTCGTCCAAAGTACTTGATTCTTCCTCCTTGCCCTTCACCCATCCTGGGTTCTACTTTTTTACCTCCTCTCCTCATCTTCTCGATGAGGGCTAGGTCCTGGATCTCCTCCACTTTGGCTGAAACTGCCTATAGCCTTTCTCTTCTTGGATGAAATCATCCCAAAGCTTTTGAAAGGTGGGTAGTTTCTCACAAGCACAAACACTCTGAACAAAAGGTTCCCAAGATGAAAAGAAATCATTTAGTGCTATGGGTACCGACTCTTCATTCTTGATCTTCTTCCAGACAGCAAGATGATCTCTCAACTCATTGATCTTTATTAGGTAGCTAGCCATCAAGTCTCTATCAATCATGCGTGTGGAAGAAAAGTTTGTTCTTTAGAAGCATCTCGTGGGAAATATTCACACACTGATACAGAGTGATCAAGGCATCATGCATTCATGGGCCAACTTCTTCGCAATGTGAGGGATCAAGTGGTCCTTCATAGAATCAAGAGTGATGCTCTTTGCTTTCAATGCCTTCTTGTTGTGTTCGGTAAACTACATGGGATTGATAAGCACTACAACTTCCCCCTCAAAAAAACACCAAAGAGCAACCTCCTCCATGTTAGCACAAATTTCCACCCTCCAATTGAGCTGATAAACCTGTTATAACAGCGATGAAAACTTGGCTAATTCAAGGAGAAAAGCCCCAAATTGTCACGGGCTAGACCCCTCTCCGTTTGGGCTAGTGCTTGCTAGCCTCAAGGGGCAGTGCCTAAGGTGATTTGCCGCTGTCCTAAGTCTGATTTTCTGCGTTAAATGACAAAAAACAGCCACTGTTATGTTTTAGACAGTGTGTTAAAACTGTTCAAAACGATTGGGAAAGATAGTTTGTTCACTTGGAGGGATCCTGCAAGGTCAGCACAATGAATATAGAAAGAAAATAGAACAGAAAACTACTCAAAAGATCAATGAAATCAGAATGAACAGTTGAGGAGAATGACAAATCAGATTGCAAAATTAACAAAGTATCGTCAAGAAACATGGTTAGAACACAAATACACGATTTCTTTATTGATAGGCTTGCAAGAGGGTTGGTTGCACCACAATTGGCAAGTCCACAACTAGTACAATGATCACTTTGCTCAAAGAAGAGTCACTAGACTAAGAACGAGAGAGAGGAATGAGAACGAGAAACTATGCTAGCTGTTGCAATATCTGACCAATAACTAATGTAGAACATCCAATATATAGATCCAAGGAGACACATATCCAAAGAGAGAACCAAGGGGTCGCATAGGTTGCTATGAAAGGAAAATATGTGCATGGTGAGTAGCATGATGGAAAATCGAAAGTCATGCATGAGAGGTAGAGGTTAACAAACGAATAGGAGATGGCGAATGCGCATATGTGAGAGAGTTAGCACATGCATGGGAGAATGAACGAGTTAAGTGATGCACGATGGGACTTAATGTGGGTGGACGAGAAGGTGAGGTGAAGTTACTGCATGAATGGAGTTAACATGCGCATGGAGGACGGCGAGGGGATGTGAGAGGACGCACATGCATGATTTTGCATGCGCTAGGAATAGAGTATGAAGTAGTGATGGAAAACTTACGAGTGGAGTAAGGGAAAGGAAAACGCAAGGGAGTGGAGGTTATGGAGTATGATGTGTAAGGGAGAGCGAGTGGAGGATTATGTAGGTGGATGAGGTGGAAGATGGGACCCATGCGCTAATGGAAAGTGATGAAATGTGAGCCTAACAATGAAATACGATATGCGCTTTAGTTAGCAAGGAAATCACATGGGTTATTAAAGGAGGAACGCATGACTATGGGGGACATAGGATACATTTTAATGAATTAATTAATCCAAAGGGGGAGACATGTTAATAAAGGGACAAATTAATCAATTAATTAATTAAAAAGGTGAGTGGGTACACTTTAAGGGAGGTACATAGGTTTAGGGGAGAATAAAGGGGGACAACCCTTTTTATTTTAATAAAGTTACACTTTAATTTCCTAATTAAAATAAAGTGACCCTTTAATTTAATGAAGGTAGAATAGAGGTTAAGTGAACGGGGTTAGGATAAAGGTGAGTGAGGGTAGAGTGGAAAGGGGAAGTGGGTTTAGGATTAGGATAGGATAGAGTTAGAGGGAAGTGGGTTAAGAGGCATGGGTAAAATGGTTTTAGGGACCCGAAATTTGAGCTTGCCACTTGTCATTGCTGGAGATGATGACGATGTTAATTTAAATATTAGTTTATAATGGTCAATTAGAAATTAGACTTAGGCATTAATAAAGTCAAAGTGACTTTAGGTTAATTTATTTGCTTTTAGGTCAGATATTTGCTTTTAGGTTATATTTTCACTTTATCCCACATTCATAAAGTGGTTTGACTCTACTTGATTGTAACCTATATAAGAAAGCTATTTGCTCTCTTATTTCATTGATTGAATAAAGACAGATAACCTTATTCAAGTTATCTTGGTTTCTGTGTGTGCTCGATTTCCGTTACATGGTACCAGAGCGAGGTTAGGGCCACAGAGTCTGGGAGCGCGTGAAGACCTAGGGACTGCTGTCGGCAGTGACAAATCGAGGGATCGCCAGCGTAGCACACACAGGGAGCCGAAAGGGTTTCAGATCAGCCGGAGTCGGGTTCATTTGATTTTTTGGTTTTAAAAGCCAGATGGGTCTGTTCTTACCGAGATTGGTGCCCAACTTCGAAGATCAGGTGTTTTTTTTTACTGCTAATTTCTTGAGTTAGCAGATTTGAGGAGAAATTGGTTGATTTGGAGCTGGTTGAGGGCAGATTGCAGGTATTTTGCCATTATTTATCTGCTAAGTTTAGTATTTTACGATCATCTATGGCTACATTGACC
>ML779732.1:510633-521119 GCA_009831015.1 Picea engelmannii
TTATGTGTTTTAAGTTATATTGCATGTGCTAACATTGAGATAAGAAAACACTTGCAAGGGCACCTTAAAAGAGCACTTAACCTATAAAACATTGAGCAGAAAGTGGGATGACTGTTTGCTGTCCTAAAACAGCAAAAGAAGACTGCCATACAGTTGAAACTTAGAGCCATACTAAGGTCAAGGACAGACCTTAGATGACAGCCTCATAGGACCTCATAATTTCTACAAATACTATGTGCTTAGAATTTGAATTTGGGGTCTGGAGCTCAAACTGCTAAAAATAGAAAGTTCTGGCATGTCGCCAGGAAAAGTGCTATCAAGCCTAGAATCATGCAAGTACCATCCTTGTGTTCTTAGAACTGCTCCAAACTGTCAAGAGACCCCTCAAACCGTGTCTCCTAAAAAGTAGCAACACTTGTTGTATGTAGACATCTCTCTCAAATACATGGGAAACCAAGCTAACTCTAACTCTGAACCAAACAACCATGTACCAATCATACACCTGTCTCTGATGGGAACCACCCTCCTGCTCAACACAAGTGCTAAACTTTGGGAGAATCTCATAAAGCTAGCCATAATAGTGCATGTTGGCTCTTAACCCTCAAGATTTCCAAGGGTGGAAATCTAGGGGTTAACACTCCAACAACCTTTGAAGTTTGCAGTGCCTTCTAACCAGTCACTTTATGAGACCTGGGTCCTGGCCATCCTTGCAACTCTTGAAACACACCTCAACCAAACAAATCAGCTAAAAAACAAATTTGATTAGCAACCTAAAATAGGTATAAATTTCCTTTCCAATCATTTGATCACTTAGAGCATCATACTATTAGCTTTTGATGTTACGCTGAAATTGTTTACACCATGTTTTGGGGGTGCTTCATGAGATATAGGGTACATGGTGTATGGTTGACCCATGGTGTTCTGTGATGGACTTGTATATTGGAGGTGGCTTACTCTTGAGTTGCTAGACTGTGTATGGATGCTTGAATGACATTCTTCCTTGGAGCGTTACAGATCTATGGAGCTTGGTGCCTTCTTCATGTAGCAGATGCATTAAGGGAGGTGGTTTGCTGGGAGGATGCCTTGCATTGGAAGAGGAGTGTTGGGTATTCTAGACGAGGATGTTGAGCCTTGGACAACATAGGGTTACTTGGTTGCCTGGATGGAGGCTTACACTTGACTTGAGGACACTTGGGTTGATGGAGTGGACATGTAGGTGTGGTGGCCCCTGAGGAGGCACATGACCTTAGGGATGCATTGGAGCTTTGGAGCGAGGATTGTTAGGTCTTGGGGAGTAGTGCTCATGTCTTGTAGTCTAAATTTTTGATTGTTGGCACCTTGGAGCTTGACATGTGTCACTTGGAGTAGAGCACTTCACATGTGTGGACCTATTTGTGTTTTGTAGGTTGCTTTTAGTGGACCAAGTTCACTTGTAAAGGGATAAACATCTCTGTCCGAATACTGAAAGAAACTGGATAGGGTTTGGATCCCTTTGAACTAGCAATGAAATCTCCCATAGATCTCATATTAGATGGGGTAGTAGAAAATGAAGTGCTCCGCTATCTCCACCTCATGAAGATGACATGGTTGGAAGATCCTCTCTGCTCGTACAGTTTGGTGGTTTGTCTCAACTTGAAGTCTGTGTGATCCCACTCGAAACTAGCCTAGGGGTATACAAAGAGAATGTGCCAAATGGCGAGATGTGTATGGGGGTTGGATAATGAATCCATCCCTCACCTCTATGAAGTGCTCAACATAGAAGGCCATCTTTGGATGTAACCCGCCCTGGGGGTTTGTCCAAGTGACTTGGACAAACTGTCTGTAAATGTCATCCGTGATGATCTTGTTCAACTCCTGCCAAGTAAGTAGGAGGTTTCCAGGTGCATCCATGGAGTATCTGAATGGAGGAAGCCGATCCATTGAAATACTGACAAACTGCAAAAGGGATAAGACCCTTGCAGACCAACACCTAGTGTGACCACAAGGACTAGATAAGGCAATGGACTCCGATGAACAATAGGCCATATATGGGTACCTGTCTTGGCTTATCACTAAATCAACGAAACTTCGAATGCTGTCCAAAAGAGAAAGTAGGAGGAAAATAGGCTCAAGTCGAAAGGGTTGGGCACCAACCTCTGCAAGGATGATGTGCTGGGGTATTGTCTGCTTGCATCTAATGATGCATCGAAGGAGAAGGATCTGCACTCGCTCAACTAAATCCCAATCACTCTCTAGTAAACAAGGCCCCCAAACCTCTGAACCATAGAGAACTGTGAGCCGGATAAGGGAATCCATAAGAAACATCTTGGATGGAATGTCTTGAAAACAGTGTCTCAAGGACTGGCTCTCAAGAGTAGCTAAGGATCCATAACCTTTGTTTACACGAGGTTGGAGAGCATGTCAAAAGCTGAAGCGAGGTCCCAATAATTGTACCCCCAAATAAGTAAAAGTGTTGGCGATCTGAATCTCCTCTCTTTTGAAAACGAAATGGTGGTCTAATAGAACCTTCTTCGACCCATTGAAGATCATCACCTTGGTTTTACCCAGATTGATCGTCAATTGTCAAAGATTGCAAAAAAGTGCCAAAGCATCTACCTGTCTTTGTAATCCCTTTGGAGACGAGGCCAAGAGTACCACATAGTCAGTGAAGAGTAGAATAGAAATCAAGACATGGTGGAGGTGGCACCCATCATTGTCTTGGATATGATCATGCAAAAAGGACTCAACCTCATCTACATAGATACCAAAAAGGGTGGGGGATAAAGGGCACCCCTGTTGGACCCCAATGGTAATCTTGATAAAGTCGAACATCCCATGTGCAGTGCGGAGACGACCAAGAACTGATTTGTATAGGCGCATAATGGCAGTTAGGAGTGTCTTGGAAATACCAATGCCTCTGAGTTGCTGGAATAAGGCCTCACAGAGAACATTGTCAAAAGCTTTTTGAAAGTGTTCTGCACCACCCCATAATTTAATACTCCCTCTTAGCGAGGAAGGTGTTTTGCACCACCCCCAACTTATCTCTGAAAAATACAAATTTCCCTTTTATCAAAGCTTTCGTGAGGATGTCTGCAACCTGCTCATCTATAGAAATGTACTGATGCTTCATAGCTTCTCTTTGAACATAGTCCCGGATGAAATGATACCTGATCTCAACATGCTTTGACATGTCATGGAATACTGGATTCTTTGAGAGTTTAATGCAACTCTGATTATCACAGTGAATGATGGTTGGTTGCAACTTCTGACCAAATAATCCAATGAGTAGCTTGCAAAGCCATATGGCCTAACAACTCGCCTGACTAACAGAGCCATATACTCTACCTCTACATAGCTCAATGCCGTTGACTTTTGCTTCATGCTGAACCAAGACACCACCGTCGATCCCAAGCTGAAGCAACACCCTGAGGCGCTTTTCCTGTCAACTGCACTGCTTGCCCAGTATGAGTCTGTGTAACCTGTTATCTCTCAATAAAATTTCATTTTTATTTAAGCCTTAGGTAGTTTTTGAGTCTTTGTTTTCATTATTCATTCAACATGATGTGTCCTTCATTGTGTCTAGTCATCAAGTCTTGGTCATGTCAAATGATGTTGATAGATGATTAAGTGGTCATCAAGGTCATTGTCCTAAGCTTTTATGGCTAAAAGTCAAGTCATTTATATCCTAAAAGTGAATCAGGGATCATAAGAGTCGATTTTGGTCCTTAATAAGCCATCATTTGCTTTCAAGTCATGATTTGACCTTCGTTCTATCATTTCTCTCCATGATGACGAGTTCGTAGCGCACCTGGTTACTTTTGTACATAAAGCGCTACCAACTCAATGACCGTTGTCAGCGCACTCATCATTTTTATACATGGCGCGCTACCAACTTGGGGGAAAAGCTCTGTTTTGAAATTTGAAAACTTCCGAGGTGAAAACGTATATCAAGAAGGTTTTTCAAATTTCTTAGATCATCATCAAAGTATTGAGACCCTCTTCTAAGTTGCAGCTTGCCATCAAAGGAAATTACTAAGGTTTGCAGAAACAAAGAAAGCTGTTTTTAGAGTTTGCTTCTAATTCTCTCTGTGCACAAGTGTTTACAGTAGGTGCTCATACATCCGATGGCTCCAAGGAAAGACCCCATCCCTAGGAAGAGGTCAGGCTTTGTGGTTAGATTCGAGCCCACTGATACCACTCTGATCGAACAAAACCCTAACCATGTGGACTCCTTCAAGCGCATGGGATGCTGGAGATTTTGTCATAAGTTCGAAGGATACCATCTGGAGGTTTCAAGAGATTTTTTGCAGAATTACAGGAATGGTAAGACACAGGTTGGACCCTTGGAAATCCATTTGACAATGGATTTGATTGCAGAAGTGACTGAGATTCCTAGGACAGGGGAACTATGGTTCAAGGCAAGCAAACTAGAAGGAGGACTGGTGTCAAGACATGCTCAAACTTGAGCATAGGGGATCTGATTCGGTGAAGGGTGTGCCAAGGAAGTGGCTGCTAGAGAAGTATGATAAGCTGCTGTTCATCATTCATAGATTTTTTACTTGTGAAGTGAGATACAACTTGGTTTTGCAATACCATTTCAAACTATTTCTCCATTCACTGGTAAGAAGGAAATAGACTTACCTTATTTCCTTTTCATGAGTTTGCAAAGAATGATTTCATTTGCACAATGAAAGCCTGATAAACTCCAAAAGTCCATTTTTCACCATGCATTAATCAAACTCATAGTCATTGAACAGTTGAAGAGGGAAGGGAAGGATTGGCCCACTTTCTTGTTTGTATCTAATTACCAAATTGACCTGCCTCTTTCTCCTTCAAAACTCAAAAGTCCTAAGAAGAAGACTGCTACACCTCCCACTGCTCCCTATGCTCCATCATCTGAAACACCACAGTCCCCTCAAGACCACATTCCTCAAGAACCTTTACCTATCCAAGTATATAAAAGAGAAAAGGAAAGGCTAAAGAGGTGGTTATTGAAGACCAATTAGAGCCTCCTGTGGAGCTTCCTCCAATGGAGATTGAAGATAAACCTCAGACTATCCAAGCTAAAATTAGTACACTAGCCCTCAGTAAGTCACCTAGGAGAAAGCTTGTTTTAGCAGAGGAATCTCATCAAAGCACTGAGATTATAAAGCCTAGAACTAGGTTATCAAGATTGAAAGTTTCTCCTCTTGAAAAGGAGGCACTTGAGGCCATAGTCCAATTAAGTGAATCTCCACCAGAGTCGGCTCCAGAGACAGATCAAGGTCCTAAAACTAATTGGACTCAATTATTCAAGGATGCAGACAGACAACTCAAAGAAGTTCAGGAGAAGAACCAGAAACTACATCAAGAGAATGTCACACGCAACAGACAACTTTCAAGTCAAATAGATGAACTAGTAGGGGAGTGTAACCAGCTCAAGAGGAACATCAGGAAAAAGATGATTCAGAGGAAACAATTGGTTAGTGTGTACAAACAAAACCTCAACTTGAGAGCAGACAATAGAAAGCTGGCCGAGGACATATATTTGGCCAAGAATATGCTTAGCAAGAAGAATTTGGCAATCTTCTTAAAAGAAACTACTTCTCCTAGTTCTTCCAATTAAGGTGATTGATTCAGAGGTTGTTTCAGGGTTTTGTGATTAATGGCTGCTGACCTATGATGAACTAATATGTTTTGAAGTCTTATGAAGGTGTATGGAAATTACTTTAAGGAAGCATGTATGGATATATGGTTATTGAGATGAAGTCTAAGTAATCTCAATAAGGATATCAAATTACAGTAATATGTGTTTTGATGAGACAAACTCTCAGCCTTCAAGAGCATTTTTCAAGCAATTTTCAAGTTTTTTGGCAAGACTGGCACCTACATGAGTTTGTAACGCAGATTGTTTTTTCTCGATGCAGTGCGCTACCAACTTGTCAACCTTTTGTGTGTAAGAGTTTTGGTCAAAGTTGACCTGATTTTCAACATTCAATGGGTGAGTCATTGCTCCAGGTGTTAGATAAAGGCAATGAAGGACTTCTACAGCCAAGAGGAAGCTCAGGTGGAGCTAAATATTTGGAATTCAGATGGGATACCTATCCCTTAGAAATAGGATCTCATCCTACCTTTTTGTATTAGTTTAGATTTGATTTTATAAGTGGAATTCTGATCCATCTTTTGAGGATCCTAGTCGAATTTGTAAAAGCTATTTATGCCCATTGAGGCATCATTGTAAGAGGTTCAATTTTGGAGAGCTTTACACACTCTTTGCTTGTAAAGACTTTGATATAATATATGATGGAATCATAAGTTTCTCTCATTGTTATTGTTCAGACCTCTGTTCATTCTTCTTTTCTTGTACTTGTATGGAATGTCATATTCATTTGTTTTGTTTACACAGTGACTGATTAATGTCTTTTAATCATTGCATTGGTAGGCAAAAATTTATGTATTCTTCTTTATTATAGTCAACCTTTCATCTATATATTCAATATACATGATCTTGCTGGTATAGTGAATGTTCTCCACCCATCTAAGTTTAAAAACCATCTGATCAATACCTTTTGAGAGCCTTATCTTGTTTGGATATATTCAATGTATCTTGAGTGAGTGAATGAGTTATCCATTTCTGATCCAATTTTATATACTTTATTAAACATTTGATTAAGTTACCAAGCTTACTCAACCTACAACCTTGAGTGACTCTTGGAGTGATAACATAACCCATCAATTTGACTCCATCCCCCTGAACATAGCTTAGCCCATAATCTATTGTACCTCATAGGTACGTGAGCACATGTTTTGCTGCCACCCAATGCACCCTCCTTGGCCCAACCATGAACTGTCTAAGGGTGTTGACAACAAAACATATATCTGGTCTAGTGTTGACCAGATATATCAAAGAACCAATCAACTGTCGATACAAGGTGGGATCAACCAACTCAGACTCAAAAGCATTTGGCTTCTTCAAGTTGGTTGTCATAAGCATAGGCATAGGCCTGCAATCTGTCATCTCAAATCTCCTCAAGCTATCCACTGCATATTTTCCTGTCCTAGAAAAATCTGACCTGTCCTTTGCCACACATCCAATCCCAGAAAATAATGCATCAACCTGATGTCCTTCATCTTGAAGGCTGAGGCAAGATCTCGCTTGCACCCCTCAATGAGCTTCTCTGACCCAGTAAGAAATAGGTCATCCACATATAAGACAAGAATGAGAGGATCCTCACCAACTAGAATGTAGTAAAGGTTGCGGTCCACCTCACTCTTCTCAAAGCCCATTTGCTGCAAGTAGCTATCGATCCTCGAATACCAAGCTCTGGGAGATTGCTTGAGCCCTTACAATGCTTTCTTCAACCTGTATACATGGGACTCTCTCCTATGCACCTCAAAGCCTGGAGGTTGCTTGATGTACACCTCCTCTTCAATGATCCCATTCAGAAATATGGTCTTTACATCCATTAGATGTATCCTCCACCCCATCTCTGTTGTAATGGAAATGACTGCCCTAGTAGAAGTGTACTTCAAAACTGGTGCAAAGGTCTCCTCATAATCAACTCACTCTATCTGTGAGAACCCTCTCGCCACAAACCTCGTTTTGAATTTCTCCACACTATATCCCATACATCATTCTTCATGATGTAGGAATACCCTTTTACCATGGCATCTCGCCACACTTGTTTCTTTGAAGCCTTTTCAAAGCTGGGAGGCTTGGAATCAATAATGTCGCACATGAGTGCCGTATAAATGGAATACATCTGTGGTGGCTTTCTCTCCATGAAAGTCTTCTTAGGAGCCTCCACATGCTCCTAAGCATCTTTCAAGGTCTGTTGAAGACATCTTGGCCTCTTCTTCCTTGAACTAGTAGTGGCCTCTTGTGTGGAAGGAGCGTCTTGCTCCTCTTGATCTGAAGACTGAGGATTTGTAGATATCTCTTCAACCTTCGAAGCCTCTTGCTCCTTTGTCTTTGCTGGAGGTGAATCATGCGACCTCCTAAAGGCCCTATCCTGCTCGAACTTCACATCCCGCCTCACAACTGTTTTCCTCAGTGCAAGAATATAGATTTGGTAGGCCTTTGAAGTCTCACTATACCCGACAAGTATGCCTTTCTCTACAGTGGGCTCCAACTTCGTCCTCTTCTCCAAAGGGGCATGAGAATATGTAAGACACCCAAAAATACGAAGGTATCCAATCTCAAGCTTTCTTCTAGTAAAATCCTCCTTAGGAGTCTTGCTCCCCAACACCTTATGAGGACTCCTATTCTGAATGTAGACTGTTGTATTGCATGCTTTTGCCCAAAGGAACATGGGTAGATCCTGGTCATGTAGCATAGCCTTTGCAGCCTCGATGATGGCCCCGTTCTTTCCTTCTGCAACCCCATTTTGCTGTGGGTTGTACAGAACTGTCAGCTCCCTCTTGATTCCTGCCTGTGTACATAAGCTCTTGAAATGATTGGAGGTATACTCGCCCCCATTGTCAGATCTCAATACCTTAGTCTTCCTTCGTGTCTGATTTTCCACAAGAGCCTTAAACTCTTGAAATCGACCGAAGACCTCATCCTTGGTCTTCATGAAGTAGATCCAAGTCTTCTTGGAGGAATCGTCAAGAAAGTTAACATGGTAATAGTACCCACTCAAGGACAAAACTAACATCGACCCATACACATCTGACTGTATCAGATCCAAGATCCCCTTGGATATGTTGTCACTGCCTGGAAATGCAGTTTTGGAATACTTCCCAAGTGCACACCCCTTGCACACACCCTGATGCTCCACACTGAACTTTGGTAAACCTGTCACGATCTCCTTCAACACATTAAAAGCCCCATGGTGTAAGTGTTCCATCCTTCTGCGGCATAACTCACATAGGTCAATGCTACTGTTGTGAATTCATGCCTGATCTAGTTGGATTTTGGAACATGAGCTTGTATAACTTCCCTTGCCTGATCCCAATCACCTTTGCTGTCTTGGAACTAGATCCTCTAGGATGAATGAGTACCTTCCACCTCGGAAAAAAATCTAATACCCACTATCCTCTATGGCTGAAATTGAGATCAGGTTCTTTGCCAACCCTAGAACATACAACACCTTCTTCGCTCTCGCCGACTGTTGAGAATCCCTTTGAAATGTGACTATTCCTCGACCAACTGCTTTGACTATGGAGTCATTGCCAAACTTGATATCAAGATCCACATCACTCTCTGATAGATCTGAGAAGTACTCTCATACTCCCATCATATGATTGGAAGCACCACTGTTTATGTACCACACACTAGTGGGTATTGATTTCAAAGAGGGACATGCTGCTAATGAGAACTCCTTCTCAAACTTGGTCGAAAACTCATCCACCTCTACTGAAGATGCAATCTGTGGCATTCCCTTCTTATTTGGACACTGACTAGCATAGTGCCATGTTTTGTGACGTGCAAAGCATTTTACTTTGCTCATATCTCTCTTCTTCTCACCCTTTGTGGTAGCCCCACCACTGGAGCTTTTCTTGGTCTTTCCTTTTCCCTTTCCAGTAAGAGAAACATTCTCCTCTGTTAATATTATGGTAGCTGCGGGAGGTATTTACCTCCACGTGTAAACCTGACGAGAATAGAAGACTCCGGAAAGCAAGAGAAAACCCTAATGAGTTGGCTAATAACCCTAGAAGTCTTGTCGGCTCAAGAAGATAATTTATATTAGGTTATTAGCCTCCAAGAGGAGAAGTCGGCCCCAACCAATCTGGCAGAACCACTATAAATACAGGGCACCAGTTCTCATTTGACACATCTCAGAATTGCAGAGCAGCAACTGGTGTGCACTGCAGTTCCCAGTTTGGTGCGCACGTGTGGAGGAGAGCTGCAGGTGCAGTTGCTGCAGCAACCAACTTTCAGTGTTGGCTTGGACTATCTCTTGGCTAGGGTTTGCACTATCTGATCAGCTATTRTTGGTGCGCTATCCTTGGAGGAAGATGCGCTACACCTTGTTTGGCTATCTAGCCTAGGGTTTGCTTCCAGAGTAATTCTCAGTCAAGGTTAAGGTGCTCGGAGGGTGGCTTCGGCCTATGGTTGGGTGACAAGGGTATCGTCAATGGTAAAACGAGCACAATCTTCTATATTCTAACAGGTTATGGGCCCACACCTCCTTCATTCAGCCTAAAACGTTGGAAGGAAGCATAGCCTCTAGGATATTGAGCTCGTTGAGGAACTACCGCTAGGGTTACTAGCAAAAGCAGTTTCCAAGACACTGCCGCTAGGGTTACTAGCAGGAGAAGTTGCCGAAACCCTAAACCTCTTGTTGAGGCACCTTAAGTGAATGGATTGACCTAATCTCCGGATAGATCAAGTGCGCTCTAGCCTAGCGCATTCCTTGATACTCTCAGCAAGCCAAGACGTCAAGATTGAGTTTGTGGTCAAATCTAGGGTTTGACCAAGTCAAAGCAACCATGACTTATTCTATGAAGTCAGAGAACAAGTTAGATGGAGCCTCTAACTTCAGAGCGTGGAAGACAAGGATTGACCTCATCCTTGCCAAGAATA
>ML779732.1:521324-548794 GCA_009831015.1 Picea engelmannii
CTATTGGAGAGACCATTTCGGAAAAGGAATTGGTGAACATAGTACTCAATGGTCTTCCCAAGACGTGGGATGCATTTGCCGCAAGCATGAACACAAGGAAGGAGTATCCGACATTTGAAGAACTTTGGACTTGCTGTGCTCAAAAAGAATCAAGGATCAATGCAAAAGAGAAACCCCAAAAGAAGTACGACGATCAAGCCTTCACAACAAGATCCAAGAACTTCAGGAACAAAAGGAAGTTTGGTTCAAGGAGGAAGCCAAATCAAGAGAAAGACATTTCAGAAGTACAATGCTTCAACTGTCGAAAGTATGGTCACTACAAGAATCATTGTCCCGAGCTAAAGAAAAGGAAGGAGAAACACGAAGCATCAATTGCCGAAGAAAAGGAACCTACAAAGAAGACTAAGCAGGATGGAAGAGACTTCTTCTTCTAAAAGGTAACAACACTCTTCTTATTTCTTGTACATATCTTGTTTGCATCGTCTCTGTACATATCTCGTATATCTATCTCTTGGAAGATAACGTGTTCCAAGAAGAACTATACCTATGGAAGAACAAACAAGATGAAAATGGATATCATTAGATAATACACATGAAAGGATGAAATACAAATCATCTGGAAGCTATTAAGCCGAATCAATCATGAAGAGACTTAGAATAAGCAAAGAAAGAAAGAAGTCAGCAATCGAGAGGAAATTGGAAAAAGACTTATGACGTTTTTGTAGAAGACAGCAAGACGAAAGCGTGGATTCTGTTAGACAAGAGAGCCAATTATATATTGCAGAAGACAATAAGGATGCAGATGGAAGCGTGGACTCTGTTAGACGGAGGAAGCCGATTATATGTACTCTTACATGAAGCAAGGGTTAGGAGGGAGCTAATCCTATGATCCATTGAAAATGATGAAGTATATATCGATGGTTGTACAAAGTCATCGACCTGGAGGTGTCTGATCTAGGCTAAGGTGGCCGAATAGGATTGAGATCTAAGGATGAAATATAAATCATCTGGAAGCTATTAAGCCGAATCAATCATGAAGAGACTTAGAAGAAGCAAAGAAAGAAAGAAGTCAGCAATCGAGAGGAAATTGGAAAAAGACTTATGATGTTTTTGTAGAAGACAACAAGACGAAAGCGTGGATTCTGTTAGACAAGAGAGCCAATTATATATTGCAGAAGACAATAAGGATGCAGATGGAAGCGTGGACTCTGTTAGACGGAGGGAGCCGATTATATGTACTCTTACATGAAGCAAGGGTTAGGAGGGAGCTAATCCTATGATCCATTGAAAATGATGAAGTATATATCCATGGTAGTAACCATGAAAGACAGTATGTGTTCAATTCAATAAGTCTTCCTCGAAGAGAAGCCTTAAAGTATCCCTGGTTGTCCATCCAAATCCGTGACCCTATGATGAAAGGAAGAAGTGGAATCTCTAGGGCATGGAATCTATAAGAAACTCCATGGACCCAAGAGCTAAAGAAAAACATGAAGATTCCAAGAAAGAAAGAGAAATCAGAACAACCAGTCATTGTATCAAGAATCACAAGATTACCAACCTGATATGAACTCACTAAAAGAAATCAAGCAGAAGAACTGAAAGTCGTGATAAAGAACAGTGTATGGAAGACATATGAATGAAAGCATTGCGAGACCTAGAACTAGAGGTTCTCCCAGATGGAGGGAGAAGACTATGATGATTACTTGTTCCAGTAAACCAGACTTATCTCCACATGAGTCATTATATCATCCGCAACATCCATGAGTTGGAGTTCTACATCAGATGAATACAAAGAATGTTCTCCAGAGAAATTGAATAAAGAGCGTATGAAGAGCAATCTCAAGACTTTGAGGCATACCAGAAAGAGACCCTTGTATGCAGATAGAAGAAGATAACTTGGTGGAAGAACCTCCAGTGCACAACAAAAGCGTGGTGAAGATTCCCTATAACATCAAGATGATTACTCAGTAGATCAAGATCTCATGATGATAGAAGAAGTACCACATGGATATGTTCCAGTTTTCCAACAATGATATACTCTATTGTTCAGATCTACATGAAGCCTTCATAGTGTTCCAGACTAAACTACATTTGAAATCAAGCATTACATTATCCATGATGAAGTCCAGAAAGGAGAAAATGGTTCTCCAATACATAACTCCACAGATGAGCAGATAAACATACATTTTGGTAAAGCTTCTATCCAAGATGAAAGAGTTTGTGTACTCAAGCTGGAGCTCGTGGAAACAACTTCCTTATTGAAAAAGGAAGAAATGACTCCCAGGTTGGGAGGGAGCACTGAAAATATTATTGAAGACATTCATTGAAAAATAGTCCATCTTGGATAGATGCTTTCCTGTTCGGAAAGTGGATTGAGATTTCTGATGGACAGTGAGTTCCCATTGTGGTTAACATGGGAAGTAGTTTGATTGCTGATGTATCATAGACCGCGACTTCCCATTGTGGTTAACATGAGGAGTGGTCTAGGGTAGTCTCTCTTCTTGAGGGTTACTCAAGAAGACTGGCCCGCCTCGCCGGATAACGATTTCTCATTGTGGTTAACATGAGGAATGGTCCGTTTTTAGAGGTTGATGCAGGACAGTCTTTTCCTCTTGTGGTTAACAGAGGAAATGGTCTAGACAGTTATTCCTTAGGGTTTATACATTCTCTCGAGGGTGCACTTTGATTAGTGTAGGAGGAATGGCCCAGGGTGGGGAATGGTCCAGGCTCAACAATCAGGGACAGACATTCCTTAGGGTTTATACATTCTCTCCAGGGTGCACTTTGATTAGTGTAGGAGGAATGGCCTAGGGTGGGGAATGGTCCAGGCTCAACATTCCTTAGGATTATACATTCTCTCCAGGGTGCACTTTGATTAGTTTAGGAAGAATGGCCCAGGGTGGGGAATGGTCCAGGTTCAGAAGACAGGACACTTATTCTTCCTTGCTTGAGAAGAATAGTCCAGATATCTCATTGTTCTACTCTGAGGGAAGATATTCTTTCAGAGCTCACATATGTGAGTGAAAGATTGGCCCAAATGATTCAGTTTATATCATAACATTGTTTTTGTGCAGGTTGCTATTAGATGTTTGTTGTGAAGACTGTATGACAATAGATGAAGACTCTGTGGTGGATATGTTCCACTATTTGTGACTATATGTTGCTGATCAAGTACTTGTGTGTTACTTTGTGTGGTAGTGTACCACTGGATTGTAGTTATATACTACTATGGATAGACACAGTTGTGTTCTATCTTTGTTCGAATTGCCTTGAAGACTATCAACAGTTTGTTGGAGATAATCATCATCCAAACGAATGATGAACAGAGATTTTCCAGACGGAAAATAGTTCAGAGCATTTACTCTTCTAGATTTTAAGAATGACTCTTGTATCACTCTATGGTGTGAGTAACTTATCCAACATCATGTCTGATTACTCAGATGAAGTATGGTTTCGAGAGATGATGCAGCTGATGGTGATGCTCATAATCTAGTCATGAGATAGTCTAAACGACCATGTTGATGCTACCGGGTAAATGGTATGTTTTTGTGCTCAAGACCATTGCCTGTAATACCTCCCTAGCTAGGAGGGACTGTTAATATTATGGTAGCCGCGGGAGGTATTTACCTCCACGTGTAAACCTGACGAGAATAGAAGACTCCGGAAAGCAAGAGAAAACCCTAATGAGTTGGCTAATAACCCTAGAAGTCTTGTCGGCTCAAGAAGATAATTTTAATTAGGTTATTAGCCTCCAAGAGGAGAAGTCGGCCCCAACAAATCTGGCAGAACCATTATAAATACATGGCGCCAGTTCTCATTTGACACATCTCAAAATTGCAGAGCAACAACTGGTGCGCACTGCAGTTCCCAGTTTGGTGCGCACATGTGGAGGAGAGTTGAAGGTGCAGTTGCTGCAGCAACCGGTTTTCAGTGTTGGCTTGGACTATCTCTTGGCTAGGGCTTGGACTATCTGATCAACTATTGTTGGTGCGCTATCCTTGGAGGAAGATGCGCTACACCTTGTTTGGCTATCTAGCCTAGGGTTTGCTTCCAGAGTAATTCTCAGTCAAGGTTAAGGTGCTCGGAGCGTGGCTTCGGCCTATGGTTGGGTGACGAGGGTATCGTCAATGGTAAAACGAGCACAATCTTCTATATTCTAACATCCTCCTCATCACCTTGCTGTTGTCCTGCATGGTTCGATCCCAATCTCATCTCCTTCTGCATGAAATCATCCCATAGTCTTTTTCTGTTGGGAAGATTCTCTCTGGCAACAATTTCATGGACGAAAGTCTCCCATGGTTTAGAAAAACCTTTCAAGGCTTTTCTAATCAATTCCCGATCTTCAACCTTTTCCCCAACAACAACCAACTCATCACAAATTTGAGTGATTTTAGTGAGATAGGATGTAACTGTATCATATCTGGACATCTTCATACTGTGAAGCTTTTCTCATAACACCATCTTCCTGTTTTGGTTGCCACTTCGATAATGTTTCATCAAGGATTCCCACATCTCGTAGGCATTCTTCTTCCCGGTCACATGTGGGATGATATGATCCTTCACAACATCTAATATGATTCTTCTGGCCTTCAAATTCTTTTTGTTGTAAGCAACTAGAAGCACTGCATCGGTAGGAAGAGTCTGGGTTTTCTTAACAATATCCTAGAGCTCATTTTCCTGTAACAACAATGCAATCCTTTCTTTCCAGGGGCTGAAGTTTGATGCCCCCTCCAACCGGTCCTTGAATCTCAGACCAGTAGCTATCTTCCTTGCCCAATTGATACACTGAGCCCACAACTTCCTGGTGAAGATAAACCTGCAAAAAACTCTGTAGATCCATGTGCCAAAGTCTTTGGTTTCTTTCATAGACGAGGCTCAGATACCATGTTAATTTTCTAAAGCTCAGATCTGATCTCTAATTCCAATAAAAAATAACTTTCATATGCACGGATGCACTGAAATCAATGCACGGACGAAAAACAATAAAATTCCAGATCTGATTTTATGAACAAAAATACACTGAGCTTAATAACAGTAAATGCACTACAGAAATAAGAAACCAATCACACCATTTGACCCAACAAATTTTTGGGTAAATTACCCTTGGAAAAATCCCAAAAAGGGAAAACCAGCAATTGAGAGATTTTCTTGGTTATTGAGCCCACAGAGAATTCTGAAACTTACAACAGAAATTACAACATTAATTGCACCTATACGATGCCTTGGGAAATGTGCCAACAATGCCCTCTTGCTGTATGGCCTGTGTTAAATGCAGTACGCAGCCTTGGAAAGCATGCTACCAACCACATGTGTGCCCTGCAATCTGTCCTATGCTGCCTTGGAAATTGTGCAGCCTTCACACGTGCTGCTGTACGGATGCCTTGGGATGCGTGCCAATTCTTTCCTTGGCATGCACACCCTTACCTTTGCTGTCCTGATTTCTCTCACAAAATTTCCTCCTCTCCTTTTTAGCTTCACCAACTCTCTCGCTGTCACAAAATGAGGGTCAATTTCCTTCCTCTAGGCTTCTTTTATGAAAATATATCCATCCTCGTAATCTTCACCTCGATCTGTGGACGAGATCGATCAAGATCAACGATCACGATATAATCTAAAGTTCACTTAAATTTACTTTATGAACTTTAGGTAAGCCAACATTAATTAAAAATTAATTAATGTGCTTTTTCAAAAAAGTCACCTTATGTTGGATGACTTTTGCATGCTTCGACTTTGAGCCAATGTAGAAGCACCTGTCCGAGCTACCATAATTTAACACCAAACACCTCCTTCATAAGCCCACACGAAGTCCCATCACTCCTCCTAAGCCATCTACTCCTTTGTGTCCAGTACCCTTACATGAACACTATCACAAACTAGGCATCCTTGAGCCAACTCCAGGCCTCCATACAGGAATCCAAGCTAGCCTATGTTGTATAAGGCCCGCTGCTCTTCTCCAAGATGCACAATGCTCCTCCTCCCATGTAGAACGTTCTCCAAGATGCACAATGCTCCTCCTCCCATGTAGAACGTTCTCCAAGCAAGTGAAATTCTCCATGTGGCTATCATGAAGGATGTCCCCTTGTCAATTTTTATGCATCTAATTTCAGATTTGAAAATGACTCCCAAGAGACTCAAACAATGAACCATAGGGTTGTTATCACTGAATAATTTCACATTGAAATTATTACAGAAAATTACAGCAACAGAAATACCAATATCATAGAAAAATCATCCATAGATATGAGACACAAAATTTATGTTCTGTAAACATTTCAAATTCAAAATTTATGAGGGCAAAACTAGCCCTCTTAGCAATCCATAATTTCAGTCAATCCGAGGACAAAACCAATCCTCTCAACATAAATATAAATCAGCAAAATATCCCGTAAAAACCCACTTACAAATCTGCTGCAAAACCCTGCTGTACAACCTGCTGACGTCAGCGGTACGGACCTACAACATGCCTAGTAATTTGCACGTGTGGCCTTCTTGGTGGAGAATTAGAAAATTAGAAAGACCAGAAAACCCTAGGCTAGATTTGCCAAAAGTGAAAAATTTTCTTTGCTGAAGTCTCCAAGCTCCCTAGCACAAGTGCTCACTAACTTATGCTAACTCCATAATGTCACAATGAAATGTCCTTCATATTGTCTCTCCTTTTAGAGGAGTCTAATGTGAGTTTAGAATCCCTTAACTTACTTTAAGGAGGACATTAAATTAGATTCTTTATTCCTCCATGTGGGTGTGAAGCCCCGACACAAGCTCACAAAGTCCATCAACAAGCCCATGAAGCCCTAGCTCCAATCCAAAGGGGTTTTCACCAAAACGAAAGTGCAAAGTGAGTGTCAACAAGGGTTCCCACATGCCTGACACCCAAGGCTAATGTGGGAATACCTCTCGAAGCTACAAAAACATCAACACTCCCTCTTAGCGAGGGAGGAATTCTCACCCACTCCAATATCTCCTGGAAGTAGCTTTGTCTCCCACACTGAAATTGGTTCTGCTTCCCATACTGGATCCGCTACCACAATTGCTCCCCAATCCATTTAATTGGCTGCTTCCTCTGACACAAAAACAAATCTCGTTGTACGACATGGATACTTTTTGGAAGACATGCTGCTCCTAGAAGCCTCCTCCACAACACATGAGGAACACATGTCCATCCCTGAACAAAACTGCATAGCCCTTCTCTTCGATCGCTGAGACTAAGAGCACACTCCTCATGAGTTCTGGCACCCATAGCACATTTGTCACTCTCAACATATCTTCTGACTCCATCTGGAATCGCACTGTTCGAGATCCCTGTACAACATGCTTGGTCCCCATACCAACCTTTATGCACATATTTGAGTAGTCTCTGTGAAGCTCTCGAACAACTCCCGTGCTCTTGTCATATGACATGAGGCTCCACTATCCACCAACCAGGTCCCACCACCGAAAACTGTACCAAAAAGGGAGGAGACCAATAAGAACTCCCTCTAAAGCTTGTCTGCAACCTCATCAACCTCTGTTGCTTCCTTCCTCCTCTCTTTCACTGTGGACACTATGAAGCATAATGGCCATACTCATGACAAGCAAAACACTTGACCTTGCTATCTTCCTTCTCGGCTCTGGAGATGCCTCTCTCTCTGTAGAAATTCCTCCTCTGCCCTTCCTAGTACATGAAGCTAGGGTCAGGTTTTCATCATTATTGCCTCTCTGCTTTCCATTCTTGGACTCTATCCGATATTCCTTCTGAATACAATCAGTCCATAGTCTGTCATATTGTGACAACTGCTCTCGTGCACAAATTCCTTGCTCAAATGGTTCCCAAGACCCGAGAAAGCCATTCAATGCCACATTCACCAACTCTATGTGATCAACTAGCTCACCAATTGATGCAAATTGATCACGAATCTGAGTGATCCTCATGAGGTAGCTAGCAATTGTGACTGAACTGGACATCTCAACTGCTCTGAGCTGATGCCTCAAAATCAACTTTTGACTTGTATTCCTGCTTTGGTACAAGCCCACCAAAGCATCATACATCTCCTTCGTTGTTTTCTTTTCGGAAATGTGAGGAATCAGGTGATCCTTCACGGAATCCAACAACATCCGCTTGGCCTTCACTTCCTTTTTCCTATGAGCTGCCAATTGCTATGGATCATTAGGACTTAGAACCACCGTCTCAACATACTCTTTGAGATCATTCTCCTCCAAGAGAAGAAGAACCCTGGCCTTCCAAGCCTGGAAATTTGTTTCTCCTTCCAAACTGTCCTAAATCTTAAGAGTGCTCACCATTGTGACCTGCCCAGAACAAAAACAAAAATCTGCAACAACAAATCTGTTGTACCACCAATCTGCAGCTGTTCATGTCTCAAGAAGATGACCCTTTCTCTCTTCAAAGCCTCATCTTTGATACCATGTAAATTTTTATGCATCTAATTTCAGATCTGAAAATTATTTCCAAGTGACTCAAACAGTGAACCCTTAGGGCTGTTATCACTGAATAATTTTACACTGAAATTATGACAGAAAATTATAGCAGCAGAAATACCAAGATCAGAGAGAAATCATCTATACATGAGACACAAAGTTTTTGTTCTGTAAACTTTTCAAATTCAGAATTTTTGAGGGAAAAAACAACCCTCTCAACAAACCATAATTTTAGTCAATTTGACGACAAAACCAGTCCTCTCATCATAAAAACAAATTAACAAAATATCCCGGAAAATACCCACTTACAAATCTGCTGCAAAACCCTGCTGTATGGCTTGCTGTCGTCAGCCGTACGAACTGTGGACGTCAGTCGTATGTACTATGGACCTACAACTTGCCCAGAAATTCGCATGAGCGTGCAGCCTGTTTCGTACCACATGTTTGGCCTGTCTATACCTTTCCCTGTCACATGTGCAACTATCCTTGCTGCTGTACAACTGTACGGTCTGCTCCACACTTGCGACCTTCTTTCTCCTCTCCTCACACATGTGAACTCACACGTGTGGCTTTCTTCTTGGTAGAGAATCAAAAAATCAGAAAGACCAGAAAACCCTAGGCCAGATTTGCTAAAAGTGCATAATTTCCCTTGCTGAAATCTCGAAGCTTCGTAGCACAAGTGCTCACTGTATAATATCACAATGAAATGTCCTTCACATTGCCTCTCCTTTCATAGGAATCTAATGTGAGTTTATAAGCCCTTAACTTACTTTAAGGAGCCCTTCACTAAACTCAACATTAAATTAGAATTCTTTATTCCTCCATGTGGGTGTGAAGCCCCAACATAAGCCCACAAAGCCCATCGACAAGCCCCTGAAGCCCTAGCTCCAAGCCAAAGGGGTTTTCACCAAAAGGAAAGTGCAAAGTGAGTGTCAACAAGGGTTCCCACATGCTCGACACCTAAGGCCAATGTGGGAATACCTCTCGAAGCTACAAAAACATCAACATCCCTAGCCTATTAAGAGAACTCCAATGCTTAAGGGAAGAATGCCAAGCAAGCACCCAACTAAACTCAAGCAAGCATTGGGCAAACTATCTCCAATGTGATAATCCATCATGGATCATCTCCCATTTGTCAATCCATTTCAGACCATCTAGGGGTTGAACATACGCCATGTACCCCAAATCTCACGAAGCACCCCCAAATAGGGTGTGAACACTTTCAGAGTAACTTGAAAGCCAACAATGCCCTCGTCAAAAGACTTGAAAGATCTATCAGATGCATTCCTTTAGAATACTTAGAAGTCATTACAAGAGATGTAGGATCTTGAGAAAACATGGGATAAAGCTGTAGCTAATAAAGATGAGGAAATTTCTCACCTTAAGAACATAGTCAAAGCTTGATTGCACAAATTAAGAAGTTAAAAAGTGAATAGAAATTGCAACAGGAAAAGCTAGAGCAACTTACCATCAAGGAAGCACCGATCGATAAAGAAACTATGACTGATGGAATTGAAGTAGAGAAGTTGTTAGATGTAAAAATCCAAACCATGGAGAAAGGAACTGATATAGGTCCAATTGACATAAAAAATTAGAAAGAGGTTTATATCGAAATGTTAGTCAACAAATCATTAGAAGTATCGAAAGATGAATGTTCCAAAAAGGAGACACAAGATACAAGGATGCCTTATCGTGATCCTAATTACGATAGTCATCCTATTATTTAACAAATTAACCAAAGATGACATCAATACAAAAATCTAAGTGACTATCCTAGAAATTCAAAAGGAAGTTGTGGAATCATATCATTTCCTAATTCATAGGAGTTGTCGCCACACAGTTCCACAAAAATTCAAATTAGGGTGGTCTACCCTTTGACAACATGACAATTCTACTAAACACTTCGTCACTCATATTGTCTTATGTCTTCGACCTTCAAAACTTCAAGAACGATGAATTATGAGAAGGCATTGCAAGCCAGAATGAAGACGTAGCCTTGTACATAAAATGCTTCGAGGACAAAGCATCTTTGAAGGGAGAGGCAATGTAATGAATATAAAATATATAAATAATAATAATAATAATAATAAAACTAAAAAAACATAACCTAAGTAAGGGACATGACCAAATTATTCACGATCATGACTAGTCAACGCATGTAAGGATACAATCACATGGCATTGTATCAATTGTCTTATTTCTCACATCTCATGCATTCATTTATCAAATATATTTTTATTATCCTTTATGAGTTTCAACTCTTTGTCCTTGTGTTGGATATTGTGTAAATGAACTATTGTTCATTATAGTTCACTGAGTCATTGTTTAGGAGGTGTTGGAAGAAGCACCCAGAAGAGGAGGATCATTAGGTCTTGAAATAGAAAGATCCATTGAGATAGGGGGAGGAAAATCTTCTATAGTAAGAGTTGGGTAAGATCTTGGCGGACCATGGAAGAACCTCCTCAAAGACAACATCTCTCCTTTCAATCACCTTGTTGGGAGATGGATCATACAAGTGATATGCCTTGGAAGTTTCACTTTAACCCACTAGAGTGCTGTGTTGGCTTGTGGGTTGTAACTTGTTGCGCTGGTCTTTGGGAATATTGTCCCATGCATGAGATCCAAAGACTTTAAAATGCACAAAAAAGGGTTTGTAACTATAACGTTTCTCAAAAGGAGTCATATGTCGAACATCTTGAGTAGGCATTCGATTGATGATATGTGCTACACAAAAGTTTGCTTCTGCATAGAACTTAAGCTCCGTTTTATGAGAATGCAACATATAATGAATCGTTTTTGCAATGGTTGTATTCCTTCGATGCACCACTTCATCTTGTCGAGGATTGGCTTCTGCCACACACCCTACCAAAATAGGATGAGGACTTGATTAGCAGGTGTACCTTATCATCTATACCCGGCTTATCATCTAGAAACAAAAGGAGGTAATCATTACATTTACTTTACAAAGATACATCAAAGCACCTTATGTGACTGTGAGGTAAATAATTATTAGATAATTACAATGAGTCATTTAGATTGTCTCTGAAATCAAAGTATATAATCATTGAAGAGCTACTATATTATCATAATGTTTGCTCAAATGAAACTATAACACAAGAAACTGATAGTATAAACAATGGAAAATCAAGTAAGTAAAGGGAAAAAAAATGAGACTCACCAGATGCTTGAGAAACACTCATTTTCTTCTACCTATAATGGTAATGTCTAGAATAATGGAAGGTGTTTAAGTGTAGATAGCTGCTTTTGGTGTGCTGTGGTCTTCTCATTGCTGAAATTTGGTTTGCAAGATAGTTCTCAGCTTTCATACGAGGTTTTGTAGTTCAAGAATGAAATTAGTTTTAGGCAAAGTAGTGTCCCATATTTTGAAGTTCTTAATTTCATTAATTAAATGGATGATATTGTGTTAATGCATTTTAATCTTGTGTATTATGATGCTTTAAAGGTAGTAGGAAATTCAGATATGTACTTGGGTAATTTTTTCACTTTAATTGAGCTTTCACTTGTTTAATGCACATTCTATCGACATTAAAGTTATTGCTTGTACTGCAGGGTTTTTGCTTGCTGGGTTTGGGTTAGGAGAAAGCATTGAGGACCGCCCTGTTCTATTAGATGCAATAATGGTATGCATTGTGGAGCTCACTTTGGATCATCAAAGGAAACAAATTATTTCAAATCATGACAGAAGACTATTGTACAAAACTTAATTCACTTTGGATCATCAAAGGAAAGAACTTATTTCAAATCATGATAGAAGACTATTGTACAAAACTTAATTTGATCAGTTTGTAGCCATCCTATGCCTTTTGAAAATTCTCTTATCATGATTGTTGCATTGAAGTCATGCTCTTTGGTTTAGAGATTTATCAAGGAGTATATTAATTTCCAATTGATTTTCACTAAAGAATTAGATGTACGAAACAATTTCTTTGATTAGATTAGAGGGCGTTTTCATTGTCTTTTTAGCGAGTCTCAAAACTCTGTCCATCTTCTTTCGATTCTCAGGCTAGAGATGCCTGGCCCTATACATGTGGGAAGGCCCTTGGCCTTAGATCTCAATCCTATTCGGCCACCTTTGCCTAGATCGGACACCTCCAGGTCGATGATTTTGTTCTTTCCAGTGCTCACATCAGATAAAGGCACTGAGAGGCAGACATACAATAACACTTCTTCAGACACTAGATCCGTGAGGACCAGTGAGACCATCTGGACTCAACTGGGGAGGACCTTACAGAGGTGTTGTCTTAGATCGCGAGACATTTTATGTAGCATAGGCAGACATGGGACTTCCTCCAAATCTTGACAGGGGGCTACCTCATCTGGGCAGGAAGACATATAATAGACCATATTTTCTAGCCCCTCTAGATTCTTCGATCAATCATCTATCATTAGTTTCTTCTCTTCGACCTCAAATGTTAGGAGTGAAAGCATTGGCGGTGGTTAATCAACGCACCTCAGGCAAGACATCATCTCCTCACCCCTCATTGGAGGAGTTATTCTTGGTTTGTTTGCAGTACTTGCATTTTTCTGCCTCACCGATTTGCTTTCCCGTGTCATTGTACAAGAGTACAAAATCTTATCTAGTATAGCATAGTTTAGATTTGCTTTTACATTGCTGATTTATATACATTTTATAAGAGTGACATTTACACTCCCACTTTGTAATCCACACTATTTTACTTAGCAATCCCTTTGACCTGTTTGTGGTCATTTTGTTGAATATTAATAAAATTATCTTATCTTATCTGAGGTCTTAATAGGTTTAGTGAATGAGCCTAATTCTCTTAATTTCTCTAAGCCAAAAATGCAGATCCACTTCACGACTTGGCTCTAGTTCGTGGCCTAGCCCCTCGCGACCCAGCTCCATCCAAGCCCTCATTGAAATTTAAATATAGTTCAGATCTGTAATATTTCTTAAAATACTTCTTGCTGATTTATAATTTATTCACAGTGAATATGCAGAGATACATGAACAGAAATAGAATAGAAGCATGCACAATAACACAAGGATTTTACCCTGGAAAAACCCTCTCAAGCTTGAGGGAAAAAACCAGCAAATGATCTTTCTTATTAGCAAATGAATGAGCTAGGAGCAGATACAAATTTACCACAGCCACATAGGTTTACAACCATGAGAGTTTGCTGTCCAGATCTAGCTTTAAAGCTATCTCAAATTCTGGTAGAAGTTCGCAGCCCGAAACCTGAAAACAAACTGTCCTTGCTGCAAAGATCCCACGAGCAGCAGAGCTTCCTTCTTCGCTGTGTCTTCAACGAGTATTCAATCTGTCTTTGTCAAGTGTTGAGGAGTTCTATTAATAATAATTATTTCTCCATAACTTGCTATGGAACTCGTCTTCATCACTTGACTTAACTAAGATAACTCGTCTTAGTTACTCAACTTACCAACTCGACTTTAACGTGCAGACTCTGTCAACTCGTCTTTGTAACTTAACTTACCAACTCGACTTTACATGCAGACTTTGTTAACTCGTCAACTCGACTTTGTTAACTCAACTTTGCATGCAGACTTTGTTAACTCAACTTACCAACTCGACTTTACATGCAGACTTTGTTAACTCAACTTACCAACTCGACTTTACATGTAGACTTTGTTAACTTGACAACTCGTCTTTGCATGACTCGACTTTTGCAACTCGACTTGCAGCTCATCTTTGCAACTCGAATTTTCTACAGGCTCGACTCTTCTTCTTTCTTCCAGCAATCACAAGTCTTTCATGGCAGCCATTGTCTCATGTGCCATCATACTAGCTCATCACATATACATCATTTGCATCTGATGTATACGAAAGATCATTTGTCTCAGGATGTGACCATCTGGTTCTCCACTCATGGTCAATTGCTTGACCTAGGAGAACCTCACACACCACTTTTGCCTACACATGGAAATACCTCAACACATGAGGTCACTCAGTCTTGTCACAAATAAGACTGATCAACAGTATACTCTTGTCTTGGCTTTTTCTTATACAAAGCTCACAACACGTTTTGCCTTGTCTCAAATAAGGCTCTTCTCCAAGTGTCAAGTCAGCCTACACAAGGCAGTCTTGGAGAATGACTCATTCTGCTGCAAAATTTTGGTATGCTCTTTTAACCATAGACAATGTCACATCATTGTCACCCAACCAGAGGCATTCACTATGCCATCCCCGAGCACACTAACCTTTTCTTAGATAGAATGATTTCCGCAAGTCCACACTAGAACCAACAAATAAACCCTAACCAGAAACACCAATGCTGTAGCAACAACACAATACCAAGAGAATGTACCTCTACTAATAGAAGCGTACCTTTACCAAGAGAAGCACACAAGAGAGATACCAGAAAGACTGAGATTACACCATGACAACTGCTGCACCACCCTCTCCAGACTTGTGCCTCCTTCTGTTGCAACTGCAGCTGCTGTTCCTTAGACTTGCGCCCTCCTAATGAGTGAGAGTGTGTCCAAATGAGGAGCGCCTAGCCTCTATTTATACTAATCTGACAAGGTGTCTTTTCATGTGGGGACGATTTCACTTTCTCGAGCCTTTTAATACTTTATTATTATTCTCTTCTAGGGTTTTCACACATCTGTTTAATGGATCTCTTGCTTCCAGAATATTCTATTCTAAGTACAAAGGTTACACTTGGAGGTTAATACCTCCCGCAACTACCAAAACATCAACACTCCCTCTTAGCTAGGGAGGTATTAACTGAGATGTTCTTCATGTAATGGTCTCAATCACATCCATCCGTATCACATGGCATGGGAAATACTCACATGGTCTTGCAGACTAGTCTACAGGTAGCATCACCATAGCCACACAGGCTATCTCATGATCAAACAAATCATGTCTCAAGCAGCATGGCCACACAGACCATCTCATGATCAAACAGATCATGTCACAAGTATCACCATCATAGCCACACAGGCTTTGTCATAGTCACACACACACAAACTATCTGATGGTCATGTCACAGTCATGCATCCAGCATAAACCAAATCCCACTAGCTAGCACAACAGTCATGATGGGACATTCTTCTGGTCCACAATAACTAGGCACTAGATCTACAGTCATAGAAACAACCATCTCATGTAGAACTAGGTAACAGGGTGACTAAGTCTCATATGGAGTCTTACCAGCTCACACAGACAGAGTTCTCACATGAATAAGTCCTCAAGGGGCTAAGTCTCATGTGGGATATCATAGGTTGCGCTCTCATATGAGTAAGTCCCACTGGTTGACACACCAGTGTAACATGCGGTACCAGACTATTTCACTGGAGTAGTTATGTGTACCAGACTATTTCACTGGAGTAGCAATATACCAGACTATTTCACTGGAGTAGCAATATAACAACGTATCAGACTATTTCACTATAGTAGTTATGTCTCAGCGTACCAAACGATTTCACTGGAGTAGCTATGTAATGTTCCTGACTTGGCTAGTAGAGGAAACGCTGCTAATGGGTGCGTAGGATCAAAGGTTTACAACATATAAATGATCATACAAATGATAAACGTGACAAAGGAATGCAAAGTTTGTATTCTGATATCTCTGTGGATTACAAAATGGCCGAATGCAGCTGAATAAACTGACAATACTTGACTAGATCAACAGATAAAGGATCTTAGCCGGAATACAAATAAGCAATTGCGGCTGAATAAAATAACAACACTCGGTTAGATCAAAAGACAAACGGATCTTAGCCGGAATACAAATAAGCAACTAAAAGATAATACCCAGAATATGGGAGCACTGCGGAATCAATGAAGAATGATGGAAGACCTGGATAATCTTCCCGGTGACTAGGGTGTGTCTTTCAACATCGAAATCAACCAACTGGTGTCTTCCTCCTGGAATATACTGAACTATCTTTCCTGAGATGCGCTTCTTCTCCTCAATGACAAGTCATAATCTGCATAATAATGAATTAGGTCGTTGACCCTTCCTTTATAGCTTTCCAAAACCCTAAATCATGCTGAAACCCTAATAAACTGTTGACTTCCAAAACCCTAAATCATGCTAAAACCCTAATTCACTGTTGACTTCCAAAACCCTAAATCACTGCTGAAACCCTAATTCACTGTTGACTTCTATTTTTAGCTCATAATGACTTAAAAGCCCTTTTAATCCTTTTTAGCCCAATGTCACTTTTCGAATATAACATCTGTGACTGGAGTGACCTCTACTAACCCTGTTTATCCCTCTTTGGCCTTGGCTATAGTCTAACGGGGCAGTTTAGACCATTAAGCCTCCTCTCTGGAGCTCCTATTTGGAAAGGGACATTACAATCCTCCCTTCTCGAAATTGCTTGTCCTCAAGCAATACCAGTGCAGGGTGCTGCAACACCTGCTCGCTCTCCCAAGTCGCATCCTCTACTGGAAGCCCTCTCCGTCTGATCAAACACTCTCTGATGACCCTGCTCCTTATTTTCTGCTCTCGGAACTCCAAAACCTCCTCCGGAACTAACTCCAACTGTCCCTCCTCATCCAACGGGGGAAGCTCCTCTGATGTGCTAATGAATTTTCCCACTGAATTTTTGAGGCAAGACACGTGGAACACGTTATGAATCTTGCTCCTCTCTGGAAGCTCTAGCTCGTAAGCAACCTCGCCTACTCGGCGCATGATCCTGTAAGGACCATAAAATCTGGGCTTGAGCTTCTCGGCCCCACTCTTCTTCAGAGACGATTATCTGTAGGGTTGGAGTCTCAAGAAAACCAAATCTCCAATGTCAAAGCTGCGCTCTATCCTGTGCCTGTCTGCACTTATCTTCTGTCAGTTTTGCGTCGTCTGTAGTTTCTCTTTCAACAACTTGAGAATCTCCTGACTCTCTATGATCCAATCCTTGGCCTTGGGAGCTCTGCTCTCCCCGAAGACCAAGTCTACCAAAGCGGGAGCATCACATCCGTACAATGCTCGGAAGGGTGTCATACCAATGGACATATGGAAGGTGTTGTTGTAGCAATGTTCTCCTAAATGTAACCACTTTACCCACGTTCTCTGCTATCCTCCTACATAGTTCCTCAAATACCCTTCAACCCACTTGTTGACAATCTCGGTATGCCCATCTGTCTGAAGGTGATCGCTGGTGCTAGGTGTCAACTTTGTCCCCACCAATCGAAACAACTCTCTCCAAAATGTCCCTATGAACCGACTGTCCCTGTCACTGACGATGTTCTTCGGCAACCCATGAAGTCTGAAGACCTCCCTGAAGAAAAGCTTGGCTACCTGAACTGCGCTGTACTATGTCGGTATGGCGTAGAAGTGAGCAAACTTGGTCAATCTGTCGACAACTACATATATATAGTCCTTACTCTGGACCTTGGGTAGACCTGTGATGAAGTCCATAGATATACTCTCCCATTTCTGCTCTGTAATGGGGAATGGCTGAAGTAGCCCTGCTGGAAGAGCATGCTCTGACTTGTTCTGTTGGCAAGTCACACACTCACTGACGTGTCTCATAATGTCTTGTTTGAGGCCCTTCCATGAGAACCTCCCTCTGATCTGTCTGTACGTTTTGAAGAACCCCTGATAGCCTGCTAGAGGTGAATCATGAACTGCGGTGAGGATCTTCTTCTTAAGCCCTGAATCTGGCACCAAGTAGACTCTATCCTTGTAAAATATGACATCGTCAATGATTCTATACCGGTCATCCTGTATATGCCCATCCATCACCTCACAAGCGAACTTGTTCTTGGAATATTCCACTAACAAGTGGGATTTCCAATCTGTTGAAATCTCCATCAAAGAACATGCCGCAGGTCTCCTCGATAGTGCATCGACCACAATGTTCTTCTTCCCGTTGACATACTCTATGTCAAAGTCGAATGCCTGTACTTTCGTCACCCATTTCTGTGGGCGCTCACTGAGGTCCTTCTGCTCAAGGAAATACTTCAAACTGTTGTGATTGGTCTTGACCATGAATTTGTTGCCCACCAAATATTGTCTGAACTTGGTCAAGGCATGCATGATCGTGAACATTTCCTTGTCATAAATGGAGTACAACCTCTCAGGTTGACTAAGCTTCCGGCTCTCGAATACAATGGGGTGTCCTCCCTGCATCAAAACTGCACCGATCCCTTCACCTGATGCGTCACACTCTAGTACAAATGGCAAGGTGAAGTCTGGTAGTGCCAACACTGGACAAGTGCCCATGACTTCCTTCATGTGATCAAAGGCTTCCTGTGATTTCTCGGTCCATATGAAGGCCCCATTCTTGGTAAGATCTGTCAGCGGTGGTCCAAGCTGAGAAAAACCGACGAACCGCCTGTAATAGCTGCACAGCCCGAAGAAGCTCCTCAATTCTGTCACTTTCTTGGGCGTCGACCAATACAAAATGGCCCTGATGTTCTCTTGGTGCACCTGTACCCCCTGTGCACTGATGATGTGGCCTAAGTAAAGCAACTTTGTCATACCGAACTCGCACTTGGACTCTTTGGCATATAATGACTGTGCCTCCATGATGCTCAATACCTCATCCAAGTGCCTCATATGCTCTTTCCATGACCGGCTATAGATCAAGATGTCATCGAAGAAAACCAAGTCTGATTTCCTTAACTGAACCCTGAATATATGGTTCATGCAAGATTGGAATGTAGCGGGTGCATTGGTTAGCCCAAATGGCATAACCAGGAACTCGAAGTGTCCAAAATGACATCGAAATGCCGTCTTTTCTATGTCCTGCTCTCGGATGCTGATCTAATGATATCCAGAGTGTATATCAATTTTTGAGAAGAAAACTGCCCCATGCAGTTCATCCATCAACTCGTTAATGCGTGGGATAGGGTATCGGTTCTTGATGGTTTTCTTGTTCAAGGCCCGGTAATCAATGCACATCCTCATGGTGCCATCCTTCTTCAGAACTAAGACAACTGAAGAAGCAAATGGGCTGCTGCTCGGTCTGATGTGTCCCATCGCCAACAATTCCTTGATTGCCTTCTCTATCTCATCCTTGAACCTCCTAGGATGATGATAGGGGGGGTGATCATAGGTTTGGCCCCCTCCTCCAACTCAATGGTGTGCTCAAACCCCCTGTTAGGTGGTCTCCCTCGTGGAATTGCCTCAAAGACCTGCTGATGTCGTCCCAATAATTTCTTGATCTCTGTATGGTATTGTTGTCGACCTTCTGAATCCTTCTGAGTAGTGATCAAGCATTCTGCGGCATATGCTACCTCCCCATGTCTAAATTTTATCTGCATCCTCTTGGCTGAATCTGTCCTGGGTGCTCCTGTCGACATACCTCTTAGAACAACCTTCTTCCCATCCCGATCTCTGTATCCCATTTCCAAGGTTTGGTAGTTGGTAGTGATTTTTCCCAAGGTAATAATCCACTGAACTCCTAACACCACATCTGTGTCCGATAGGTCAACCACATAAAATGTGTCTCTCACTGTGTAGTTGCCTAATTTCATCTCTAAGTTTGGAACTCTGTCTAGACACTCCACTGTGTGGCCATCTGCTACCGCAACATCAAACCCCTCAAATTCCTCTGTCTGAAGTGCCCGTCTCGATACTAGTGAAGCGACGATGAAGTTGTGGGTGGCCCCACCATCTATCAGGGCGATTGCCCGTTGCCCCTAAATAATCCCTCTGATACAGAAGGTATCATACCTGGGAACACCAGAAAGGGTCGCTATGACACCTCCCTTTGCTGGTTTGTCCCGTTAGCTCGTTCTTGCGGTTGTGGGACTATTGGAGGATGGGTTCCTACCGGTGTCGGTGGTCTATGGGGAGGCTGCTCCTCCGCTAATGTTGACTCCTCCTCTGAACTAGTGGATCCACTGTCCTGCTCCTCCTCCTCACTGTCCACGCTGTCTTCTGCTTCCTCAATATAATGAATCTCTCCTTTGCCCGTGCACCGAAGGATCTCTGCAGCTGAAGCAAAGCTTCTTCCTCATAAGCTCTCGCCTAGTCTCATCATCCAACTTCTCCTTGCCCTTCCATTCTCTCTGGAATGGCTTCCTGTCTTGATCCCTTTGGGGCACAAATGGTTTGGAGAAAGTTTTAGTCTTTGGCACTAAGTATGCCAAATCTCGAGTGCGAAGGATGGCATCCTGCAAAGTGGGAGGCTTGTATGCCTTCACCCATCCTCTCAAAGGCTCTGTGATTCCTTCTGTGAATAGCATGATTAGCCTGGGCTCTGATATATCTATCACTGCCATGGCTACCCGCTGAAACTCTGTGATGAACGCCTCTGCTGTGCCAGTTTGTCGCAACTGGGCCAGATCCCTGAAGTGTATCTCGAGATCCTTCCTGTCAAACCTGTCCATGAGCCTATCTGTAAACTCCCTATAGAAGGTGATGCGACTGTGACCCAATGTCACCAGTTCATGATACCACCACTCGTGTGCCTCACCCTCCAAGTGTAAGGTCGTGAAACTGATGGCCTCTGTCTCGGTCATCTGGTTGAGCTTGTATTACGTGTCTAGCTTCTGTACCCAAGCTCTCGCGGTGTATTTGGACGATCCGTCGAGAGAAGGGATGGTGAGTTTCCCAACTTTTTGGATGAAATCGAGGTTATGCCCCTGCTGCTGTTGTGGTCCTCCCCTCTGTTGCTCTCTGGGGCGGTTCCTGAGTCTGTGTCCTCAGTACTCGACTAAGGTCATGTCCTGATGGAAGTCACGACCGAATGCTGCGTACTCCCTCCTATACTCTACAATGTCGTTGGCATGAGTGGGTGGCCTCTGTGCTATTGGTGGCGGTGCTACTACCGAGGGTGCCCTCTGGAAACTGGGAAACAAGGGTCTGGGAATCCTACTCGCAGAGGTGTATGTGCGAGAGGGTGACTGGGGTCTACTGCCTGCTCCTGAGTTCCCCTGTGCTACATGCATGACTTGTGTATCTGGGGTGCCCACTCTAGCCAATCTATCAACCACCTGTGCTAAGGACTGAGACATGGTCCGTTGACTAGCTAACATACCGTTGATAACCTGCATGAAAGCTGCCTCTGGATCTATGGGGGCCTTGCCACTGCCCTCTGGTCGCTCACATCTGTCTCCTAGTATCCTCTCTGCCTTGCGCTCAGCGTCACGCTCCGCCCTTCTCTCTGCTTCTCTATGTGCCTCTTCCTCTTCCTTTGAGCTAGGAGGAAAAGGGGGAAAATCAGGCCTATGCCTTCTTTCCTGATGCCTGTTGTAAGTGACATATTCGTCACCTACGTGTTCACGACCCTATGGGTCTTCTGCTGCACTCATTGTCTTTAGTCACAGGCTGGCAGGACTAAAGCTCTGATACCACTGTAATGTTCCTGACTTGGCTAGTCTAGGAAACACTGCTAATGGGTGTGTAGGATTAAAGGTTTACAACATATAAATGATCATACAAATAATAAACGTGACAAAGGACTGCAAAGTTTGTATTATGATATCTCTGTGGATTACAAAGTGGCTGAATGCGGCTGAATAAACCGACAATACTCGACTAGATCAACAGACAAAGGATCTCAGCCGGAATACAAATAAGCAACCGCGGCTGAATAAAATAACAACACTCAGCTAGATCAAAAGACAAAAGGATCTTAGCCGGAATACAAATAAGCAACTAAAAGATAATACCCGAAATATGGGAGCACTACGGAGTCAATGAAGAATGATGGAAGACCTGGATAATCTTCCCGGTGACTAGGGTGTGTCTTTCAACACTGAAATCAACCAACTGGTGTCTTCCTTCTGGAATACACTGAACTATCTCTCCTGAGATGCGCCTCTTCTCCTCAATGACAAGTCATAATCTGCATAATAATGAATTAGGTCACTGACCCTTCCTTTTTAGTTTTCCAAAACCCTAAATCATGCTGAAACCCTAATTCACTGTTGACTTCCAAATCCCTAAATCATGCTGAAACCTTAATTCACTGTTGACTTCCAAAACCCTAAATCACTACTGAAACCCTAATTCACTGTTGACTTCTATTTTTAGCTCATAATGACTTAAAATCCCTTTTAACCCTTTTTAGCTCAATGTCACTTTCCGAATATAACACCTGTGACTGGGGTGACCTCTAGTAACCCTGTTTACCCCTCTTTGGCCCTGGCTATAGTCTAACGGGGCAATTTAGACCATTAAGCCTCCTCTCTGGAGCTCCTATTTGGAAAGGGACATTACAAGCTATGCGTACTAGACTATTTCGCTGGAGTAGCAATATAACAACGTACCAAACTATTTCACTGGAGTAGCTATGTCTCAACGTACCAGACTATTTCATTGGAGTAGCTATGCGTACCAAACTATTTCACTGGAGTACCTGCATACCAGATTATTTCATTGGAGTAGCAGACGTCCAACACACTAGGTTGGCCCTCTAGCTATCCCAGAGGCATGCTCTCCCCGAGGGATCTGTGTGAAGCCTCCAACCACACAAACCGATTGGACCTCCAAAGATAGGAAAACATGCTCTCCCCGAAGGATCTGCGCACACATCATCCTGGCAGGTGCCACAGTTAGTGCCCGGGCATGACAACTTGTTGTCCTCTCTATACCATGCTGCTATCTGGAGTTGCATCTGTAACACATCATACCCTATATCACAAGGGCACATCCTTTTGGACCACACCAAGCTTGTCCATGAAGTACTCGAACTACACCCTTGACAGACGCTTGGTTAACACATTAGCTACCTGATCATCCATAGCCACATATTGGATCTTCACCACTCCTCTCTGCACCATATCCCTGATATAGTGATCCCTGATCTCGATATGCTTCGACTTGTCATTAAACATTGGGTTCTTCGACAACTTCACACAGCTCTGGTTGTCGCACTAGATGCAACTCACCTATAACTCGAGATTAAACACACTAGCCAACAACTTCCGAAGCCACATTGCTTCACTGTTAGCTGAACACGCTGCTATGTACCCTGCCTTAGTCGTATCGAGCGCTACACTGGACTACTTTCTGCTGGGCCATGAGATCATACCCGATCCCAAACTGAAACAACATCTAGATGTACTTTTCCGGTTTGCAGCACTACAGGCCAATCTGAATCTGTGTACCCATGCAATCTAATCTAACAATCCGTATGATACCTGAGTCCATAATCCACTGCACCCTTCAGTTACTTCCACACATGTTTTGCCGCAACGCAGTGAACACGTCTCGGCTCAACCATATAGTAACACAATATGTTCCCCTCAAAACATATGTCCGGGCTTGTGTTCGTTAAGTACATCAATGAATCAATCATCTGTTTATACATGGTGGCATCCACTGTCTATGAAGATGTTTCACTCAATAACATTAGATTCGTCACCATTGGTGTAGGCATGGCTTTACAATCCATTATTCTGAATCTCTTTAGAATCTCTACAACATATTTTCCTTGGCAAAGGAAAATCTCAGGCAGTTTCTGCCACACCTCTAGACCCAAGAAATAATGCATCATACCCAGGTCTTTCATCTCAAACTTTGATGCAAGCTTTCTCTTGCACTCAGTGATGAGTTTCTTGTTCCTTGTTAGAAACAGGTCATCCAATATCAAAGGGAAACCAATCCCAGGCTCATCAAAATAACTGTGTGGCATATCCTGCCCTGGGTGCCTGCTTAAGCCCGTACAAAGATTTCTTCAATTTGCAGACATGAGACTGTAATGTCCCCATTTTTGGATGTTTCTATGTTACAGAGTGGGATGCCTACCAGAGTAGCCAGATGGGGGTGATAGTGAGTTCATGAGATATTGAGAGGTTTTATTGGGTCCAACTTACATCGTTCATCATATTTCATCATTAGGATCCATTCTGCACAACTTGTCTTTGGTTCCGTTGCATTTTGACGATTTCCGTAATTTTGAGTTATTATGGAGCATATTTTAATTAAATTCACTAAGGAGGTCATTTTGGGCATAATACTTGAAGAAACCTCTTAGTGTAATAGCTCATAAGAATCGGGAGGAATAGCACTAGAGGATAAGATGATGAGAAGTGACTGGATGGGTAACTGCGCCCTGAATGGCTGGATGGGTCGATCTATAAGATTCCACCATCGGAATTTGATGGTAGATGGCTCAATGGAAGCGCCCTGGCTGGATCTCTACTGGGTCAGAACGAATCTGCAATCGGGACACGGGTCTATTGCATATCTCCGATTTCTCAAAATAGCTTGCGCCCTCCTTGGTTGAGCTGCGCCCTCCACAATGAATACTCCTGAAATGAACGGTGAAATACCTAGATGGTATCTCCGATGGGCTAGGGTGTGTCTCTCAACACCAAAACCGATCAATGGTGGTGGTTTCCTCCAGAAATCCACAAAACAGTAAGGTCGGCTCTCCTCCTCCTCTCGGAACTCTCAACATCAAATCATAACAATGCATAATGAGGAATTAGGTCAAATTCCTCCCTTTATATCTTTTCCGATCTAATTCTTCGTTGACCTCACTTAACCTATGAGCCTTTCCTCCTAAAGTGATTTATTTGTCAATTAAGTCCCCCCTTAACACCTTTTCATTCTAATTCTCCGTTGACTTAGGCTTAAGTGACTTTTCCTAAGTATTTTGGCTTAATTCATCGTTTAGCCGTTAATTCCTCCTTATTTCTCCATCTTGTTTCCTGTTTGTGCCTGACTATAGTCTACGGGAACATATAGACTACTAAGTCACTCCCTGCTGGCCTACTCTTGGGGACGGGACATCACAAACTAAACCTCCTCAAGCCATGTGATTCATCTCTAGGCCAAAATAACATCTATAAATAAGGAAAGTTCTTCAAGAACCTTCCAAAAGGCTCCTGCAACTCATGTGCTCCACTCATAGGCAAAAACAACATTTATAAAGAAGGTAAGTACACAAAAAAGCCTCCTCAAGCAGTGCGCTACATCTCATCTCATTGTATAAATAGCAAGTGTAAATAAAAGAAGTGCAAAAAAAGTCACCCACAACTCGTGTGCCCCACCTTGGGTATAAATAACAAGTATAAAACAAGGAAACTCCATAAACAAAACTCCTTGACTCATGCATTCCACTTGTTGGTTGTAAACTGCAAGTGTCTCACACAAGTCAACAAACCCAAGCTCAAAGGTGGGTGTATTTTTCCTTAGCCATAAATCGTAGTCCATAGCCAAATATAAGTCATGAGGAACCTCCTCAAGTCATGTGGTACATCTCTTGGTAAAGTAGTAGAAGAGTGGAGTCCAAGTCCAACTCCAATGATAGCCCTATCAAAAATTGCAAGATAACTGCACTAGGAGATGTACTCTCCCAGAATAGATAGAACACCAAGGGAAGCCACCAAGAAACGCGAGGAAGCTTTCTCACCTTTTGTGCCCAGGTGCTAAGGATGAAGCCTAGAACTCTAAAAATTACATTTGCCAAAGCAGATTCAGACCCTGAAAAATAGAACTCCTTGGAATGATTTGAAATTCAACATTGATGTTGTACGCCACATGTAAGTTTTAAACCTGTGAAGTAAAGCAATGAATACAAATTCTCAAGCAAAACAGAAATTAATCAATGGCTCATACACAATATATAGAGATTTACGTTAGAAATCCTTAACCAAGAGAAAACCAACATTCCTTGGTGTCGTACCTCTCAACTCTTCATTATATTAATTTCACCATTCACAATACAATATATACAATATTTTAGGTATTCCACAGCTACCCAAACCCTAATCCCTTAATCTGTGATTAATATAGAAAACTGCTAAAACTAGCGAAAAATGCTAAAATAGCAAAAAACGCGCAAAAAAAATTCCGGGGTGTTAACCCGAAGTTGAATGCTTCGTATAACCAAGGGGACCAATCCTGGCCCCCCCTTGGGATCCCCCCTCAGGCAACGCCCGACGCACATGCCCTCAAAGAGTAACAAGTGATGGGATCGTCAAACACAATCGTCAAATCTGACGCACCCCCCCACACACATGCAAAGAATATAACACCTACCCAACACCACATTGGGTCCTCCCAAAGATGATGAGCCTAGTAAAAGTAGAATGCCAAAAATAGACCAAAACTTTCATGGTCGTGGAATTTGAAAAAATCTAAACCTTGGACAAATCTCCATATTGGGTATCTAAAAATGGAATTATCTTGCTATTTGGATCAAATTTCTAAATTAAAATTTTGAAAAAATAGAAACCTTCTAAAATTAGTTTTTTTTGTAAAAATGGATTTTTTCTCTTCTAAAAATAGAAACTTCTATGATTTGCCTCAAATTTGAACAACATGTCCCTTTCTCCAATCGGTATCCAAATCTATTGTCATCTGTTGCTAAAAAAGATCAAGTTTCTAAAAATGTGGAATCAAGAATTTGAAAGTGCCCATCTGTTTGTCCTCATCCCCTCATTCATACTCCAAAGTTTGCATGTAATTTGATGCATGGGGAAATACTGTTGAAAGTAGATCTCTGGAAGCTTGAACTATACACCTGTTAAAAATAACACATGTGTTGTCTTCTTCTCCTACGATACACCCCATCATCAACACATGTATCTGAGCTCGGGGCCAAGGGTTCTTCATGCCTCGGGGTAGATCTCGCTTTCTACTACTCTACCTTATTGCACTTTACTTTCTGCATCTCGCCTTTTATAGGAGACTTTTTGGTACTGCTGCATTGTATTGACATCATTGTACTCAACAGTCCCTTTGACCTACTTTTGTGGTTGTTATCCACCAGGTTGCACAAGCTGGATTTCCTGAAGAGCCGCCGAAGGATGAGCAAGCAGTGCTCATACATGCAGAATTCAGTGATTCAGCAGGCCCTGAAAAGGTCCCTTTTTCCCGTATTTCCACTATTGTAATAAGTGTTCTAAGTATGAGAGAATGTAAAAGGCTATTGGCCACCCTTGATCTGGGAGTGGGCACATACTCCGGAGTGTTTTTTTCTACTTGTTAATTATCTTTTCTTCTTACCTTAGTGAGAGGATTAAATAATTTCTGAGTTTTATCACTCGAAAAAAGACTTGCTCCAAAGCCGAAGTATGTGTTGACAAGCAGGTCTTGGCATGGAAAATCCAATGTCTAGTGTCAGAATGTATATAAGCTCATACTAGAACATAATGGCCGGGTTATTTGGAAATTACGGCTAAGTCTGATAGGTTTTTTTT